>JAVTVJ010004599.1:0-23235 GCA_034509425.1 Eopsaltria australis | reverse complement strand
GGCCTGGCTCGAGCCCGGCAGGCACTGAGACCTCCCGGCCACTAGGTGGCGCTAACGCAGTGGTTTTTGAGGCGATCTGAGGGCTTTGGGGGGAAATGTAGGGGATGATGGGGGTCCCAGGTAGAATATGGGGGATTGTGGGGTGAATTTGGTGGATTTTTGGGATCACTGAGGGGTTTAGGGGCACCTGAAGTGGATTTTGGGGTGAATTTGGGGGATTTTGGGTGTCCCTGAGAGAATTAGGGGTATCTGAAGTTGATTTTGGGGTGAATTTGGGGGATTTGGGGGTCCCTGAGGGGGGGCGTGCGTGTTTATTTTTTATTTGGGGGTTATTATTTTTATTTTATTTTGGGTTTCTTTTTTTGTTATTATTTTTTATTTTTGGTTTTATCTTTTTTTGTTTTTATTTTTCTTCTGTTCTTGGGTTTTATTTGTTCTTTGGGTATTATTTTTTTTTTTTTTTTTTTTTTTTTTTTTTTTTTTTTTTTTATTTTTTTTTTTTATTATTTTTTTTTTTTTTTTTTTTTTTTTTTTTTTTTTTTTTTTTTTTTTTTTTTTTTTTTTTTTTTTTTTTTTTTTTTTTTTTTTTTATTATTTTATTTTTTTTTTTTTTTTTTTTTTTTTTTTTTTTTTTTTTTTTTTTTTTTTTTTTTTTTTTTTTTTTTTTTTTTTTTTTTTTTTTTTTTATATTTTATTTTTTTTTTTTTTTTTTTTTTTTTTTTTTTTTTTTTTTTTTTTTTTTTTTTTTTTTTTTTTTTTTTTTTTTTTTTTTTTTTTTTTATTTTTTTTTTTTATTATTTTTTTTTTTTTTTTTTTTTTTTTTTTTTTTTTTTTTTTTTTTTTTTTTTTTTTTTTTTTTTTTTTTTTTTTTTTTTTTTTGTGTTTTTTTTTTTTTTTTTTTTTGTTTTTTTTTTTTTTTTTTGGGTGTTTTGGGGTTTTTTTTGGTAGAGTATTTTTTTGGTTTTATTTTTTTTAGGAGACTGAGCAGGATTTTGGGGTGAAGTTGGGGAAGTTTTGGGTCTGACCATGTTTGTCCCTCATTAGCATAAAGGGCGTGGCCACAGCCAGTGATCACGGGGCCTTGTTTGAATCAAAAGGGGCGTGGCCTAACACCAACATCCACACTCCAACCCCATTTGCGTATAGTCGGTGAATATTCATCATTTATTTGCATAAATACAGGCGTGATTCAATTAGATCTTATCAATTCCCTTGCAATAAACTTCATTCGCATGAAAAGCAGAGTCCATCAGCGTTAATTAATCGCATTTCCATCATTTGCATCAAGTGTTTCCCCAAGCCCTCCAAAAGACCCAAAATGACCCAAAACTTCCCCAAAAAGTCCCCAAAATGACCCAGAACTGCCCCAATTTTCGCCAAATCCCCCCAAACTGCCCCCAGATTTCCCTTTTCCCCCCTAAAAACCGCATTTTCCTCCATTTTCAGCCATCTTTTCCATATTTGCTCATTTTTCCCATCTAAGGCGGCCTCATTTGCATAGCGGCCGCGGCCCCGCCCCCAGGGCGTGGCCTGACGGGCGACTCCTCCCCCAGCAGGCGGCGCATGCGCAGCTCCTGTTCGGCCTGGCTCTAGCCCGGCAGGCACTGAGACCTCCCGGCCACTAGGTGGCGCTAACGCAGTGGGTTTTGAGGCGATCTGAGGGCTTTGGGGGGAAATGTCGGGGATGATGGGGGTCCCAGGTAGAATATGGGGGATTGTGGGGTGAATTGGTGGATTTTGGGGATCCCTGAGGGGTTTAGGGGCACCTGAAGTGGATTTTGGGGTGAATTTCGGGGATTTGGCGTCCCTGACGGTTTAGCGATCTGAGGATTTTGGGTGATTTGGGGGATTTTGGCGGTCCCTGACGGTTTAGGGAGATCTAGCAGATTTTGGGGTGAGTTGGGGATTTTGGGCTGACCATATTTGTCCCTGATTAGCATAAAGGGCGTGGCCACACCCAGTGATCACGGGGCCTTGTTTGAATCAAAAGGGGCGTGGCCTAACACCAACATCCACACTCCAACCTCATTTGCGTATAGTCGGTGAATATTCATCATTTTTTGGCATAAATACAGGCGTGATTCAATAAAATCTTATTCATTCCCTTGCAATAAACTTCATTTGCATGAAAAGCAGAGTCCATCAGCGTTAATTAATCGCATTTCCATCATTTGCATCAAGTGTTTCCCCAAGCCCTCAAAAAGACCCAAAATGACCCAAAACTTCCCCAAAAAGTCCCCAAAATGACCCAGAACTGCCCAAATTTTCCCCAAATCCCCCCAAACTGCCCCCAGATCCCCCTTTTCCCCCCTAAAAAACGCATTTTCCTCCATTTTCAGCCATCTTTTCCATAGTTGCTCCATATTTGCTCATTTTTCCCATCTAAGGTTGCCTCATTTGCATAGCGGCCGCGGCCCCGCCCCCAGGGGCGTGGCCTGACGGGCGACTCCTCCCCCAGCAGGCGGCGCATGCGCAGCTCCTGCTCGGCCTGGCTCTAGCCCGGCAGGCACTGAGACCTCCTGGCCACTAGGTGGCGCTAACGCAGTGGGTTTTGAGGCGATCTGAGGCCTTTGGGGGAAATGTAGGGGATGATGGGGGTCCCAGGTAGAATATGGGGGATTGTGGGGTGAATTTGGTGGATTTTGGGGATCCCTGAGGGGTTTTTAGGGCACCTGAAGTTGGATTTTTTTGGGGTGAATTTGGGGGTTTTGGGCTGAACCATATTTGTCCCTGCATTAGCATAAAGTTCGTGACACAGCCAGTGATGCACGGGGCCTGTTTGAATCAAAAAGGGGCGTGCCTAACACCATAAAATAAAAAATAAAATAAAAAAAAAAAAAAAAAATCCACACTCCAACCCCCCCCCTCCAAATTTTTTGGGGGGGGGGGGCCCCGTCTAGTGTGAATATTCATCATTTATTTGCCTAAGTACACGGCGTGATTCAATTAGATCTTATTCATTCCCTTGCAATAAACTTCATTTGCATGAAAAGCAGAGTCCATCAGCGGTAATTAATCGCATTTCCATCATTTGTATCAAGTGTTTCCCCAAGCCCTCCAAAAAGACCCAAAATGACCCAAAACTTCCCCAAAAAGTCCCCAAAATGATCCAAAACTGCCCCAATTTTCCCCAAATCCCCCCAAACTGCCCCCAGATCCCCCTTTTCCCCCATAAAAACCGCATTTTCCTCCATTTTCAGCCATCTTTTCCATAGTTGCTCATTTTTTTTTCCATCTAAGGCCGCCTCATTTGCATAGCGGCCGCGGCCCCGCCCCCAGGGGCGTGGCCTGACGGGCGACTCCTCCCCCAGCAGGCGGCGCATGCGCAGCTCCTGCTCGGCCTGGCTCTAGCCCGGCAGGCACTGAGACCTCCCGGCCACTAGGTGGCGCTAACGCAGTGGGTTTTGAGGCGATCTGAGGGCTTTGGGGAGAAATGCAGGGGATGATGGGGGTCCCAGGTAGAATATGGGGGATTGTGGGGTGAATTTGGTAGATTTTATGGATCCCTGAGGGGTTTAGGGGCACCTGAAGTGGATTTTGGGGTGAATTTGGGGGATTTTGGGCGTCCCTGAGCGGTTTCTGGGGATCTGAAGTAGATTTTGGGGTGAATTTGGGCGATTTTGGGGGTCCCTGAGGGGTTTAGAAGGATCTGAGCAGGATTTTGGGGTGAATTAGGGGGTTTTGGGCTGACCATGTTTGTCCCTCATTAGCATAAAGGGCGTGGCCACACCCAGTGATCACGGGGCCTTGTTTGAATCAAAGGGGCGTGGCCTAACACCAACATCCACACTCCAACCTCATTTGCGTCTAGTCGGTGAATATTCATCATTTATTTGCATAAATACAGGCGTGATTCAATTAAATCTTATTAATTTCCTTGCAATAAACTTCATTTGCATGAAAAGCAGAGTCCATCAGTGTTAATTAATCGCATTTCCATCATTTGCATCAAGTGTTTCCCCAAGCCCTCCAAAAGACCCAAAATGAACCAAAACTTCCCCAAAAAGTCCCCAAAATGACCCAGAACTGTCCCAATTTTCCCCAAATCCCCCCAAACTGCCCCCAGATCCCCCGTTTCCCCCCTAAAAACCGCATTTTCCTCCATTTTCAGCCATCTTTTCCATAGTTGGTCATTTTTCCCATCTAAGGCCGCCTCATTTGCATAGCGGCCGCGGCCCCGCCCCCAGGGCCGTGGCCTGACGGGCGACTCCTCTCCCAGCAGGCGGCGCATGCGCAGCCCCTGCTCGGCCTGGCTCTAGCCCGGCAGGCACTGAGACCTCCCGGCCACTAGGTGGCGCTAACGCAGTGGGTGTTGAGGCGATCTGAGGGCTTTGGGGAGAAATGTAGGGGATGATGGGGGTCTCAGGTAGAATATGGGGGATTGTGGGGTGAATTTGGTGGATTTTGGGGATCCCTGACGGGTTTAGGGGCACCTGAAGTGGATTTTGGGGTGAATTTGAGGAATTTTGGGTGTCCCTGAGCGGTTTAGGGAGATCTGAAGTGGATTTTGGGGTGAATTTGGGGGATTTTGGGGGTCCCTGAGGGGTTTAGAAGGATCTGAGCAGGATTTTGGGGGTGAATTTAATGGGGATTTTGGGCTGAACATATTTGTCCCTGATTAGCATAAAGGGCGTGGCCACACCCAGTGATCACGGGGCCTTGTTTGAATCAAAAGGGGCGTGGCCTAACACCAACATTCACACTCCAAGCTCATTTGCGTCTAGTCGGTGAATATTCATCATTTTTTTGCATAAATACAGGCGTGATTCAATTAAATCTAATTCATTCCCTTGCAATAAACTTCATTTGCATGAAAAGCAGAGTCCATCAGCGTTAATTAATCGCATTTCCATCATTTGCATCAAGTGTTTCCCCAAGCCCTTCAAAAGACCCAAAATGACCCAAACTTCCCCAATTTTCCCCAAATCCCCCCAAACTGCCCCCAGATCCCCCTTTTCCCCCCTAAAAACCGCATTTTCCTCCATTTTCAGCCATCTTTTCCATATTTGGTCATTTTTCCCATCTAAGGCCCCCTCATTTGCATAGCGGCCGCGGCCCCGCCCCCAGGGCCGTGGCCTGACGGGCGACTCCTCCCCCAGCAGGCGGCGCATGCGCAGCTCCTGCTCGGCCTGGCTCTAGCCCGGCAGGCACTGAGACCTCCCGGCCACTAGGTGGCGCAAACGCAGTGGGTTTTGAGGCGATCTAAGGGCTTTAGGGGGAAATGTAGGGGATGATGGCGGTCCCAGGTAGAATATGGGGGATTGTGGGGTGAATTTGGTGGATTTTGGGATCCCTGAGGGGTTTAGGGGCACCTGAAGTGGATTTTGGGGTGAATTTGGGGGATTTTGGGTGTCCCTGAGGGGTTTAGGGGGATCTGAAGAGGATTTTGGGGTGAATTTGGGGGATTTTGCGGGGTCCTTGAGGGTTTTAGACGGATCTGAGCAGGATTACGGGGTGAATTTAATGGGGATTTTGGGCGGACCATATTTGTCCCTGATTAGCATAAAGGGCGTGGCCACAGCCAGTGATCACGGGGCCTTGTTTGAATCAAAAGGGGCGTGGCCTAACACCAACATCCACACTCAAACCTCATTTGCGTCTAGTCGGTGAATATTCATCATTTTTTTGCATAAATACAGGCGTGATTCAATTAAATCTTATTCATTCCCTTGCAATAAACTTCATTTGCATGAAAAGCAGAGTCCATCAGCGTTAATTAATCGCATTTCCATCATTTGCATTGTGTTTCCCCAAGCCCTCCAAAAGACCAAAAATGACCCAAAACTTCCCCAAAAAGTCCCCAAAATGACCCAGAACTGCCCCAATTTTCCCCAAATCCCCCCAAACTGCCCCCAGATCCCCTTTTCCCCCCTAAAAACCGCATTTTCCTCCATTTTCAGCCATCTTTTCCATATTTGGTCATTTTTCCCATCTAAGGCCGCCTCATTTGCATAGCGGCCGCGGCCCCGCCCCCAGGGGCGTGGCCTGACGGGCGACTCCTCCCCCAGCAGGCGGCGCATGCGCAGCTCCTGCTCGGCCTGGCTCTAGCCCGGCAGGCACTGAGACCTCCCGGCCACTAGGTGGCGCTAAAGCAGTGGGTTTTGAGGCGATCTGAGGGCTTTGGGGGGAAATGTAGGGGATGATGGGGGTCCCAGGTAGAAAATGGGGGATTGTGGGGTGAATTTGGTGGATTTTGGGGATCCCTGAGGGGTTAGGGGCACCTGAAGTGGATTTTGGGGTGAATTTGGGGGATTTTGGGTGTCCCTGAGCGGTTTAGGGGGATCTGAAGTGGATTTTGGGGTGAATTTGGGGGATTTTGGGGGTCCCTGAGGGGTTTAGAAGGTTGAGCAGGATTTCGGGTGAATTTTAATGGGGATTTTGGGCTGACATAATTCTTCACCTGATTTAGCACTAAAGGCGTGGCAACCAGTGGATCACGGGCCTTGTTTGAATGCAAAAGGGGCGTGGCCTACACACCAAATCTCACTCCAACCTCATTTGCGTCTAGTCGGTGTATATTCATCATTATTTGCATAAATACAGGCGTGATTCAATTAAATCTTATTCATTCCCTTGCAATAAACTTCATTTGCATGAAAAGCAGAGTCCATCAGCGTTAATTAATCGCATTTCCATCATTTGCATCAAGTGTTTCCCCAAGCCCTCCAAAAGACCCAAAATGACCCAGAACTGCCCCAATTTTCCCCAAATCCTCCCAAACTGCCCCCAGATCCCCCGTTTCCCCCCTAAAATCCGCATTTTCCTCCATTTTCAGCCATCTTTTCCATAGTTGCTCATTTTTCCCATCTAAGGCCGCCTCATTTGCATAGCGGCCGCGGCCCCGCCCCCAGGGCCGTGGCCTGACGGGCGACTCCTCCCCCAGCAGGCGGCGCGTGCGCAGCTCCTGCTCGGCCTGGCTCTAGCCCGGCAGGCACTGAGACCTCCCGGCCACTAGGTGGCGCTAACGCAGTGGGTTTTGAGGCAATCTAAGGGCTTTGGGGGGAAATGTAGGGGATTGTGGGGTGAATTTGGTGGATTTTGGGGATCCCTGAGGGGTTTAGGGGCACCTGAAGTGGATTTTGGGATGAATTTGGGGGATTTTGGGTGTTCCTGAGGGGTTTAGGGAGATCTGAAGTGGATTTTGGGGTGAATTTGGGGGATTTTAAGGGTTCCTGGTGGGTTTAGAAGGATCTGAGCAGGATTTCGGGGTGAATTTAATGGGGATTTTGGGCTGACCTTATTTGTTCCTCATTAGCATAAAGGGCGTGGCCACAGCCAGTGATCACGGGGCCTTGTTTGAATCAAAAGGGGCGTGGCCTAACACCAACATCCACACTCCAACCTCATTTGCGTCTAGTCGGTGAATATTCATCATTTATTTGCATAAATACCGGCGTGATTCAATTAGATCTTATTCATTCCCTTGCAATAAACTTCATTTGCATGAAAAGCAGAGTCCATCAGCGTTAATTAATCGCATTTCCATCATTTGCATCAAGTGTTTCCCCAAGCCCCCAAAAAGTCCCCAAAATGACCCAGAACTGCCCCAAATTTCCCCAAATCGCCCCAAACTGCCCCCAGATCCCCCTTTCCCCCCCTAAAAACCGCATTTTCCTCCATTTTCAGCCATCTTTTTCCATATTTGGTCATTTTTCCCATCTAAGGCCGCCTCATTTGCATAGCGGCCGCGGCCCCGCCCCCAGGGCCGTGGCCTGACGGGCGACTCCTCCCCCAGCAGGCGGCGCATGCGCAGCTCCTGCTCGGCCTGGCTCTAGCCCGGCAGGCACTGAGACCTCCCGGCCACTAGGTGGCGCTAACGCAGTGGGTTTTGAGGCGATCTGAGGGCTTTGGGGGAAATGTAGGGGATGATGGGGGTCCCAGGTAGAATATGGGGGATTGTGGGGTGAATTTGGTGGATTTTGGGGATCCCTGAGGGGTTTAGGGGCACCTGAAGTGGATTTTGGGATGAATTTGGGGGATTTTGGTGGTCCCAGAGAGGTTTAGGGAGATCTGAAGTGGATTTTGGGATGAATTTCGGGGGATTTTGGGTGTCCCTGAAGGGTTTAGAGGGATCTGAGCAGGATTTCGGGGTGAATTTGGGGGATTTTGGGGGTCCCTGAGGGGTTTAGAAGGATCTGAGCAGGATTTTGGGGTGAATTTGGGGGGTTTTGGGCTGACCATATTTGTCCCTGATTAGCATAAAGGGCGTGGCCACACCCCGTGATCACGGGGCCTTGTTTGAATCAAAAGGGGCGTGGCCTAACACCAACATCCACACTCCAACCTCATTTGCGTATAGTCGGAGAATATTCATCATTTTTTTGCATAAATACAGGCGTGATTCAATTAAATCTTATTCATTCCCTTGCAATAAACTTCATTTGCATGAAAAGCAGAGTCCATCAGCGTTAATTAATCGCATTTTCATCATTTGCATCAAGTGTTTCCCCAAGCCCTCCAAAAGACCCAAAATGACCCAAAACTTCCCCAAAAGTCCCCAAAATGACCCAGAACTGCCCCAATTTTCCCCAAATCGCCCCAAACTGCCCCCAGATCCCCCTTTTCCCCCCTAAAAACCGCATTTTCCTCCATTTTCAGCCATCTTTTCCATATTTGCTCATTTTTCCCATCTAAGGCCGCCTCATTTGCATAGCGGCCGCGGCTCCGGCCCCAGGGGCGTGGCCTGACGAGCGACTCCTCCCCCAGCAGGCGGCGCATGCGCATCTCGTGCTCGGCCTGGCTCTAGCCCGGCAGGCACTGAGACCTCCCGGCCACTAGGTGGCGCTAACGCAGTGGGTTTTGAGGCGATCTGAGGGCTTTGGGGGGAAATGTAGGGGATTGTGGGGTGAATTTGGTGGATTTTGGGGATCCCTGAGGGGTTTAGGGGCACATGAAGTGGATTTTGGGATGAATTTGGGAGATTTTGGGGGTCCCTGAGGGGTTTAGGGGCACCTGAAGTGGATTTTGGGATGAATTTCGGGGGATTTTGTGTGTCCCTGAGGGGTTTCGAGGGATCTGAGCAGGATTTTGGGGTGAATTTGGGGGATTTTGGGTGTCCCGGAGGGGTTTAGAAGGATCTGAGCAGGATTTTGGGGTGAATTTGGGGGATTTTGGGGGTCTCTGAGGGGTTTAGAAGGATCTGAGCAGGATTTTGGGGTGAATTTAATGGGGATTTTGGGCTGACCATATTTGTCCCTGATTAGCATAAAGGGCGTGGCCACACCCAGTGATCACGGGGCCTTGTTTGAATCAAAGGGGGCGTGGCCTAACACCAACATCCACACTCCAACCTCATTTGCGTATAGTCGGTGAATATTCATCATTTTTTTGCATAAATACAGGCGTGATTCAATTAGATCTTATTCATTCCCTTGCAATAAACTTCATTTGCATGAAAAGCAGTGTCCATCAGCGTTAATTAATCGCATTTCCATCATTTGCATCAAGTGTTTCCCCAAGCCCTCCAAAAGACCCAAAATGACCCAAAACTTCCCCAAAAAGTCCCCAAAATGACCCAGAACTGCCCCAGTTTTCCCCAAATCCCCCCAAACTGCCCCCAGATCCCCCTTTTTCCCCCTAAAAACCGCATTTTCCTCCATTTTCAGCCATCTTTTCCATATTTGGTCATTTTTCCCATCTAAGGCCGCCTCATTTGCATAGCGGCCGCGACCCCGCCCCCAGGGGCGTGGCCTGACGGGCGACTCCTCCCCCAGCAGGCGGCGCATGCACAGCTCCTGCTCGGCCTGGCTCTAGCCCGGCAGGCACTGAGACCTCCCGGCCACTAGGTGGCGCTAACGCAGTGGGTTTTGAGGCAATCTAAGGGCTTTGGGGGGAAATGTAGGGGATTGTGGGGTGAATTTGGTGGATTTTGGGGATCCCTGAGGTGTTTCGGGGGACCTGAAGTGGATTTTGGGGTGAATTTGGGGGATTTTGGGTGTCCCTGAGTGGTTTAGAGAGATCTGAAGTGGATTTTGGGGTGAATTTGGGGGATTTTGGGGGTCCCTGAAGGGTTTAGAAGGATCTGAGCAGGATTTTGGGGTGAATTTGGGGGATTTTGGGGGTCCCTGAGGGGTTTAGAAGGATCTGAGCAGGATTTCGGGGTGAATTTGGGGGATTTTGGGCTGACCATATTTGTTCCTCATTAGCATAAAGGGCGTGGCCACAGCCAGATATCACGGGGCCTTGTTTGAATCAAAAGGGGCGTGGCCTAACACCAACATCCACACTCCAACCTCATTTGCGTAGAGTCGGTGAATATTCATCATTTTTTTGCATAAATACAGGCGTGATTCAATTAGATCTTATTCATTCCCTTGCAATAAACTTCATTTGCATGAAAAGCAGAGTCCATCAGCGTTACTTAATCGCATTTCCATCATTTGCATCAAGTGTTTCCCCAAGCCCTCCAAAAGACCCAAAATGACCCAAAACTTCCCCAAAAAGTCCCCAAAATGACCCAGAACTGCCCCAATTTTCCCCAAATCGCCCCAAACTGCCCCCAGATCCCCTTTTCCCCCCTAAAAACCGCATTTTCCTCCATTTTCAGCCATCTTTTCCATATTTGGTCATTTTTCCCATCTAAGGCCGCTCATTTGCATAGCGGCCGCGGCCCCGCCCCCAGGGCCGTGGCCTGACGGGCGACTCCTCCCCCAGCAGGCGGCGCATGCGCAGCTCCTGCTCGGCCTGGCTCTAGCCCGGCAGGCACTGAGACCTCCCGGCCACTAGGTGGCGCTAACGCAGTGGGGTTTGAGGCGATCTAAGGGCTTTGGGGGGAAATGTAGGGGATTGTGGGGTGAATTTGGTGGATTTTGGGGATCCCTGAGGGGTTTAGGGGCACATGAAGTGGATTTGGGGATGAATTTGGGGGATTTTGGGGGTCCCTGAGGGGTTTAGGGGCACCTGAAGTGGATTTTGGGGTGAATTTCGGGCGATTTTGGGTGTCCCTGATGGGTTTCGAGGGATCTGAGCAGGATTTTGGGGTGAATTTGGTGGATTTTGGGGATCCCTGAAGGGTTTAGGGAGATCTGAAGTGGATTTTGGGGTGAATTTATGGGATTTTGGGGGTCCCTGGTGGGTTTAGAAGGATCTGAGCAGGATTTCGGGGTGAATTTAATGGGGATTTTGGGCTGACCATATTTGTCCCTGATTAGCATAAAGAGCGTGGCCACAGCCAGTGATCACGGGGCCTTGTTTGAATCAAAAGGGGGTGGCTACACGCACATGCACACTCCAACTATTTGCGTCTGTCGTGATATTAATCATTTATTTGCATAAATGCAGGCGTGATTCAATTAAATCTTATTCATTCCCTTGCAATAAACTTCATTTGTATGAAAAGCAGAGTCCATCAGCGTTAATTAATCGCATTTCCATCATTTTCATCAAGTGTTTCCCCAAGCCCTCCAAAAGACCCAAAATGACCCAAAACTTCCCCAAAAAGTCCCAAAAATGACCCAGAACTGCCCCAATCTTCCTCAAATCCCCCCAAACTGCCCCCAGATCCCCCTTTTCCCCCCTAAAAACCGCATTTTCCTCCATTTTCAGCCATCTTTTCTATAGTTGGTCATTTTTCCCATCTAAGGCCGCCTCATTTGCATAGCGGCCGCGGCCCCGCCCCCAGGGCCGTGGCCTGACGGGCGACTCCTCCCCCAGCAGGCGGCGCATGCGCAGCTCCTGCTCGGCCTGGCTCTAGCCCGGCAGGCACTGAGACCTCCCGGCCACTAGGTGGCGCTAACGCAGTGGGTTTTGAGGCGATCTGAAGGCTTTGGAGGGAAATGTAGGGGATGATGGAGGTCCCAGGTAGCATATGGGGGATTGTGGGGTGAATTTGGTGGATTTTGGGGAAATCTGAGGGGTTTAGGGGCACCTGAAGTGGATTTTGGGGTGAATTTCGGGCGATTTTGGGGGTCCCTGAGAGGTTTAGGGAGATCTGAAGTGGATTTTGGGGTGAATTTCGGGGGATTTTTGGGGTCCCTGAAGGTTTTAGAACGGATTGAGCAGATTTGGGGTGAATTTGGGGGATTTTGGGTCCCTGAGGGGTTTAGAAGGATCTGCGCCGGATCTTGGGGTGAATGGGGGGGGTTTTGGGCTGACCATATTTGTCCCTGATTAGCATAAAGGGCGTGGCCACACCCAGTGATCACGGGGCCTTGTTTGAATCAAAAGGGGCGTGGCCTAACACCAACATCCACACTCCAACCTCATTGGCGTCTAGTCGGTGAATATTCATCATTTTTTTGCATAAATACAGGCGTGATTCAATTAAATCTTATTCATTCCCTTGCAATAAACTTCATTTGCATGAAAAGCAGAGTCCATCAGCGTTAATTAATCGCCTTTCCATCATTTGCATCAAGTGTTTCCCCAAGCCCTCCAAAAGACCCAAAATGACCCAAAACTTCCCCAAAAAGTCCCCAAAATGACCCAGAACTGCCCCAATTTTCCCAAAATCCCCCCAAACTGCCCCCAGATCCCCCTTTTCCCCCCTAAAAACCGCATTTTCCTCCATTTTCAGCCCTCTTTTCCATATTTGCTCATTTTTCCCATCTAAGGCTGCCTCAGTTGCATAGCGGCCGCGGCCCCGCCCCCAGGAACGTGGCCTGACGGGCGACTCCTCCCCCAGCAGGCGGCGCATGCGCAGCTCCTGCTCGGCCTGGCTCTAGCCCGGCAGGCACTGAGACCTCCCGGCCACTAGGTGGCGCTAATGCAGTGGGTTTTGAGGCGATCTGAGGGCTTTGGGGGGAAATGTAGGGGATTGTGGGGTGAATTTGGTGGATTTTGGGGATCCCTGAGGGGTTTAGGGGCACCTGAAGTGGATTTTGGGATGAATGTGGGGGATTTTGGGGATCCCTGAGGGGTTTAGGGGCACCTGAAGTGGATTTTGGGGTGAATTTCGAAGGATTTTGGGTGTCCCTGATGGGTTTCGAGGGATCTGAGCAGGATTTTGGGGTGAATTTGGGGGATTTTGGGTGCCCCGGAGGGGTTTAGAAGGATCTGAGCAGGATTTTGGGGTGAATTTGGGGGATTTTGGGGGTCCCTGAGGGGTTTAGAAGGATCTGAGCAGGATTTTGGGATGAATTTGGGGGGTTTTGGGCTGACCATATTTGTCCCTGATTAGCATAAAGGGCGTGGCCACACCCAGTGATCACGGGGCCTTGTTTGAATCAAAGGGGCGTGGCCTAACACCAACATCCACACTCCAACCTCATTTGCGTCTAGTCGGTGAATATTCATCATTTATTTGCATAAATACAGGCGTGATTCAATTAGATCTTATTCATTCCCTTGCAATAAACTTCATTTGCATGAAAAGCAGAGTCCATCAGCGTTAATTAATCGCATTTCCATCATTTGCATCAAGTGTTTCCCCAAGCCCTCCAAAAGACCCAAAATGACTCAGAACTGGCCCAATTTTCCCCAAATCCCCCCAAACTGCCCCCAGATCCCCCTTTTCCCCCCTAAAAACGGCATTTTCCTCCATTTTCAGCCATCTTTTCCTATATTTGGTCATTTTTCCCATCTAAGGCCGCCTCATTTGCATAGCGGCCGCGGCCCCGCCCCCAGGGGCGTGGCCTGACGGGCGACTCCTCCCCCAGCAGGCGGCGCATGCGCAGCTCCTGCTCGGCCTGGCTCTAGCCCGGCAGGCACTGAGACCTCCCGGCCACTAGGTGGCGCTAACGCAGTGGGTTTTGAGGCGATCTGAGGGCTTTTGGGGGGAAATGTAGGGGATGATGGGGGTCCCAGGTAGAATATGGGGGATTGTGGGGTGAATTTGGTGGATTTTGGGGATCCCTGAGGGGTTTAGGGGCACATGAAGTGGATTTTGGGTTGAATTTGGGGGATTTTGGTGGTCCCAGAGAGGTTTAGGGAGATCTGAAGTGGATTTTGGGGTGAATTTCGGGGGATTTTTGGGGTCCCTGAAGGGTTTAGAGGGATCTGAGCAGGATTTTGGGGTGAATTTGGGGGATTTTGGGGGTCCCTGAGGGGTTTAGAAGGATCTGAGCAGGATTTCGGGGTGAATTTGGGGGATTTTGGGCTGACCATATTTGTCCCTGATTAGCATAAAGGGCGTGGCCACAGCCAGTGATCACGGGGCCTTGTTTGAATCAAAAGGGGCGTGGCCTAACACCAACATCCACACTCCAACCGCATTTGCGTCTAGTCGGTGAATATTCATCATTTATTTGCATAAATACAGGCGTGATTCAATTAGATCTTATTCATTCCCTTGCAATAAACTTCATTTGCATGAAAAGCAGAGTCCATCAGCGTTAATTAATCGCATTTCCATCATTTGCATCAAGTGTTTCCCCAAGCCCTCCAAAAGACCCAAAATGAACCCAAAACTTCCCCAAAAAGTCCCCAAAATGACCCAGAACTGCCCCAATTTTCCCCAAATCCCCCCAAACTGCCCCCAGATCCCCCTTTTCCCCCCTAAAACCGCATTTTCCTCCATTTTCAGCCATCTTTTCCATATTTGCTCATTTTTCCCATCTAAGGCCGCCTCATTTGCATAGCGGCCGCGGCCCCGCCCCCAGGGCCGTGGCCTGACGGGCGACTCCTCCCCCAGCAGGCGGCGCATGCGCAGCTCCTGCTCGGCCTGGCTCTAGCCCGGCAGGCACTGAGACCTCCCGGCCACTAGGTGGCGCTAACGCAGTGGGTTTTGAGGCGATCTGAGGGCTTTGGGGGGAAATGTAGGGGATGATGGGGGTCCCAGGTAGAATATGGGGGATTGTGGGGTGAATTTGGTGGATTTTGGGGATCCCTGAGGGGTTTTAGGGGCACCTGAAGTGGATTTTGGGGTGAATTTGGGGGATTTTGGGGGTCCCTGAGGGTTTAGGGGATCTGAAGTGGATTTTGGGGTGAATTTGGGGGATTTTTGGGGTCCCTGAAGGGTTTAGAAGGATCTGAGCAGGATTTTGGGGTGAATTTGGGGGATTTTGGGGGTCCCTGAGGGGTTTAGAAGGATCTGAGCAGGATTTTGGGGTGAATTTGGGGGGTTTTGGGCTGACCATATTTGTCCCTGATTAGCATAAAGGGCGTGGCCACAGCCAGTGATCACGGGGCCTTGTTTGAATCAAAAGGGGCGTGGCCTAACACCAACATCCACACTCCAACCTCATTTGCGTCTAGTTGGTGAATATTCGTCTTTTTTTGCATAAATACAGGCGTGATTCAATTAGATCTTATTCATTCCCTTGCAATAAACTTCATTTGCATGAAAAGCAGAGTCCATCAGCGTTAATTAATCGCATTTCCATCATTTGCATCAAGTGTTTCCCCAAGCCCTCCAAAAGACCCAAAATGACCCAAAACTTCCCCAAAAAGTCCCCAAAATGACCCAGAACTGCCCCAATTTTCCCCAAATCCCCCAAACTGCCCCCAGATCCCCCTTTTCCCCTATAAAAACCGCATTTTCCTCCATTTTCAGCCATCTTTTCCATAGTTGCTCATTTTTCCCATCAAAGGCCGCCTCATTTGCATAGCGGCCGCGGCCCCGCCCCCAGGGGCGTGGCCTGACGGGCGACTCCTCCCCCAGCAGGCGGCGCATGCGCAGCTCCTGCTCAGCCTGGCTCTAGCCCGGCAGGCACTGAGACCTCCCGGCCACTAGGTGGCGCTAACGCAGTGGGTTTTGAGGCAATCTGAAGGCTTTGGGGGGAAATGGAGGGGATTGTGGGGTGAATTTGGTGGATTTTGGGGATCCCTGAGGGGTTTAGGGTCACCTGAAGTGGATTTTGTGGTGAATTTGGGGGATTTTGGGTGTCCATGATGGGTTTCGTGGCATCTGAGCAGGATTTTGGGGTGAATTTGGTGGATTTTGGGGATCCCTGAGGGGTTTAGGGGCACCTGAAGTGGATTTTGGGGTGAATTTGGTGGATTTTGGGGATCCCTGAGGGGTTTAGGGGCACCTGAAGCTGATTTTGGGGTGAATTTGGGGGATTTTGGGGGTCCCAGAGAGGTTTAGGGGCACCTGAAGTGGATTTTGGGGTGAATTTCGGGGGATTTTTGGTGTCCCTGATGGGTTTAGAATGATCTGAGCAGGATTTTAGGGTGAATTTGGTGGATTTTGGGGATCCCTAGAGGGGTTTAGGGGCACCTGAAGTGGATTTAGGGGTGAATTTGGGGGATTTTGGGTGTCACTGAGGGGTTTAGGGAGATCTGAAGTAAATTTTGGGCTGAATTTGGGGGATTTTGGGGGTCTCTGAGGGGTTTAGGGAGATCTGAGCAGGATTTTGGGGTTAATTTGGGGGATTTTGGGGGTCCCTGAGGGGTTTAGAAGGATCTGAGCAGGATTTCGGGGTGAATTTAATGGGGATTTTGGGCTGACCATTTTTGTCCCTCATTAGCATAAAGGGCGTGGCCACAGCCAGTGATCACAGGGCCTTGTTTGAATCAAAAGGGGCGTGGCCTAACACCAACATCCACACTCCAACCTCATTTGCGTCTAGTCGGTGAATATTCATCATTTTTTTTGCATAAATACCGGCGTGATTCAATTAGATCTTATTCATTCCCTTGCAATAAACTTCATTTGCATGAAAAGCAGAGTCCATCAGCGTTAATTAATCGCATTTCCATCATTTGCAACAAGTGTTTCCCCAAGCCCTCCAAAAGACGCAAATGACCCGCAGAACTGCCCAATTTTTCCCCCAATCCCCAAAGTGCCCCCAAGCGATCCCCTTTTGCCCGCCCTAAAAACCGCTTTTTCCTCCATTTTTTCAAGCCATCTTTCCATAATTATGCTCATTTTCCCATTCTAAGGCCGTTCCTCATTTGCATAGCGGCCGGGCCTCTGGCCCGCCCCGCAGGGCCGTGGCCTGACGGGGCGACTCCTCCCTTCCTCCCAGCAGGCGGCGCAATGCGCAGCTCCTGCTGCGGACCATGGCTTCTAGCTCCGGCAGGCACTGAGACCTCCCGGCCAGCTAGGTGGCGCTAACCCAAGTGGGTTTTGAAGGCAATCTAAGGGCTTTTGGGGGGAAATGTAAGGGGATTTGTGGGGTTGAATTTGGGGTGGATTTTGGGGATCCTGAGGGGGTTTTAGGGGCACCTGAAGTGGATTTTGGGGTGAATTTGGGGGATTTTGGGTGTCCCTGAGGGGTTTAGGGAGATCTGAAGTGGATTTTGGGGTGAATTTGGGGGATTTTGGGGGTTCCTGAGGGGTTTAGAAGGATCTGAGCAGGATTTCGGGGTGAATTTAATGGGGATTTTGGGCTGACCTTATTTGTCCCTGATTAGCATAAAGGGCGTGGCCACACCCAGTGATCACGGGGCCTTGTTTGAATCAAAAGGGGCGTGGCCTAACACCAACATCCACACTCCAACCTCATTTGCGTCTAGTCGGTGAATATTCATCATTTTTTTGCAAAATACAGGCGTGATTCAATTAAATCTTATTAATTCCCTTGCAATAAACTTTATTTGCATGAAAAGCAGAGTCCATCAGCGTTAATTAATCGCATTTCCATCATTTGCATGAAGTGTTTCCCCAAGCCCTCCAAAAGACCCAAAATGACCCAAAACTTCCCCAAAAAGTCCCCAAAATGACCCAGAACTGCCCCAATTTTCCCCAAATCCCCCCAAACTGCCCCCAGATCCCCCTTTTCCCCCCTAAAAAACGCATTTTCCTCCATTTTCAGCCATCTTTTCCATATTTGGTCATTTTTCCCATCTAAAGGCCGCCTCATTTGCATAGCGGCCGCGGCCCCGCCCCCAGGGCCGTGGCCTGACGGGCGACTCCTCCCCCAGCAGGCGGCGCATGCGCAGCTCCTGCTCGGCCTGGCTCTAGCCCGGCAGGCACTGAGACCTCCCGGCCACTAGGTGGCGCTAACGCAGTGGGTTTTGAGGCGATCTGAGGGCTTTGGGGGAAATGTAGGGGATGATGGGGGTCCCAGGTAGAATATGGGGGATTGTGGGGTGAATTTGGTGGATTTTGGGGATCCCTGAGGGGTTTAGGGGCACCTGAAGTGGATTTTGGAATGAATTTGGGGGATTTTGGGGATCCCTGAGGGGTTTAAGGGGATCTGAAGTGGATTTTGGGGTGAATTTGGGGGATCTTGGGGGTCCCTGAGGGGTTTAGGGCGACCTGAAGTGGATTTTGGTGTGAATTTGGGGAATTTTGGAGATCCCTGAGGGGTTTAGAAGGATCTGAGCGGGATTTTGGGGTGAATTTGGGGGATTTGGGGCTGACCATATTTGTCCCTCATTAGCATAAAGGGCGTGGCCACACCAGTGATCACGGGGCCTTGTTTGAATCAAAAGGGGCGTGGCCTAACACCAACATCGACACTCCAACCTCATTTGCGTCTAGTCGGTGAATATTCATCATTTTTTTGCATAAATACAGGCGTGATTCAATTAGATCTTATTCATTCCCTTGCAATAAACTTCATTTGCATGAAAAGCAGAGTCCATCAGCGTTAATTAATCGCATTTCCATCCTTTGCATCAAGTGTTTCCCCAAGCCCTCCAAAAGACCCAAAATGACCCAAAACTTCCCCAAAAGTCCCCAAAATGACCCAGAACTGCCCCAATTTTCCCCAAATCGCCCCAAACTGCCCCCAGATCCCCCTTTTCCCCCCTAAAAACCGCATTTTCCTCCATTTTCAGCCATCTTTTCCATATTGGCTCATTTTTCCCATCTAAGGCCGCCTCATTTGCATAGCGGCCGCGGCCCCGCCCCCAGGGCCGTGGCCTGACAGGCGACTCCTCCCCCAGCAGGCGGCGCATGCGCAGCTCCTGCTCGGCCTGGCTCTAGCCCGGCAGGCACTGAGACCTCCCGGCCACTAGGTGGCGCTAACGCAGTGTGTTTTGAGGCGATCTGAGGGCTTTGGGGGGAAATGTAGGGGATGATGGGGGTCCCAGGTAGAATATGGGGGATTGTGGGGTGAATTTGGTGGATTTTGGGGACCCCTGAGGGGTTTAGGGGCACCTGAAGTGGATTTTGGAATGAATTTGGGGGATTTTGGGGATCCCTGAGGGGTTTAAGGGGATCTGAAGTGGATTTTGAGGTGAATTTGGGGGATCTTGGGGGTCCCTGAGAGGTTTAGGGCGACCTGAAGTGGATTTTGGGGTGAATTTGGGGGATTTTGGGTGTCCCTGATGGGTTTAGAAGGATCTGAGCAGGATTTTGCGGTGAATTTGGGGAATTTGGGGGGTCCCTGTCATTTTTACGGAGATCTGAAGTGGATTTTGGGGTGAATTTGTGGGATTTTGGGGATCCCTGAGTGGTTTAGGGGGATCTGAAGTGGATTTTGGGGTGAATTTGGGGGATTTTGGGGGTCCCTGAGGGGTTTAGAAGGATCTGAGCAGGATTTTGGGGTGAATTTGGGGGATTTTGGGGTTCCCTGAGGTGTTTAGAATGATCTGAGCAGGATTTTGCGGGTGTAATTTGGGAGATTTTGGGGGTCCCTGATGGTTTAGAAGATCTTTGAGCAGGATGTTGGGGCCGGAATTTTGGGGGGATTTAAGGTGTCACTTGAGGAATTAGCAAGGATCTGAGCAGGATTTTGCGCCGTGAATTTTTTGGTGATTTTGGGGTCCTGAGGGTTTAGAAGATCTGAGCAGGATTTTGCGGGTGAATTTGGTTGGGATTTTGGGGACTCCCTGAGGGGTTTAGGGGCACATGAAGTGGATTTTGGGGTGAATTTGGGGGATTTTGGGTGTCCCTGAGGGAATTAGGGAGATCTGAGCAGGATTTTGGGGTGAATTTGGGGGATTTTGGGCGTCCCTGATGGGTTTAGAAGGATCTGAGCAGGATTTTGGGGACAATTTGGGGGATTTTGGGTGTCCCTGAGGAATTAAGAAGGATCTGAGCAGGATTTTGGGGTGAATTTGGGGGATTTTGGGGGTCCCTGAGGGGTTTAGAAGGATCTGAGCAGGATTTTGGGGTGAATTTGGGGGGTTTTGGGCTGACCATATTTGTCCCTGATTAGCATAAAGGGCGTGGCCACACCCAGTGATCACGGGGCCTTGTTTGAATCAAAATGGGCGTGGCCTAACACCAACATCCACACTCCAACCTCATTTGCGTATAGTCGGAGAATATTCATCATTTTTTTGCATAAATACAGGCGTGATTCAATTAAATCTTATTCATTCCCTTGCAATAAACTTCATTTGCATGAAAAGCAGAGTCCATCAGCGGTAATTAATCGCATTTCCATCATTTGTATCAAGTGTTTCCCCAAGCCCTCCAAAAAGACCCAAAATGACCCAAAACTTCCCCAAAAAGTCCCCAAAATGACCCAGAACTGCCCCAATTTTCCCCAAATCTCCCCAAACTGCCCCCAGATCCCCCTTTCCCCCCTAAAAACCGCATTTTCCTCCATTTTCAGCCATCTTTTCCATATTTGCTCATTTTTCCTATCTAAAGCCGCCTCATTTGCATAGCGGCCGCGGCCCCGCCCCCAGGGCCGTGGCCTGACGGGCGACTCCTCCCCCAGCAGGCGGCGCATGCGCAGCTCCTGCTCGGCCTGGCTCTAGCCCGGCAGGCACTGAGACCTCCCGGCCACTAGGTTGCGCTAACGCAGTGGGTTTTGAGGCGATCTGAGGGCTTTGGGGGGAAATGTAGGGGATGATGGGGGTCCCAGGTAGAATATGGGGGATTGTGGGGTGAATTTGGTGGATGTTGGGGATCCCTGAGGGGTTTAGGGGCACCTGAAGTGGATTTTGGGGTGAATTTGGGGGATTTTGGGTGTCCCTGAGGGGTTTAGAAGGATCTGAGCAGGATTTTGGGTGAATTTGGGGGAGTTTGGGGGTCCTTGAGGGGTTTAGACGGATCTGAGCAGGATTTTGGGGTGAATTTAATGGGGATTTGGTGTCCCTGATGGGTTTAGAAGGATCTGAGAGGATTTTGGGGTGAATTTGGGGTTAGGGTCACTGAGGGAATTTAGAGATCTGAGCAGGATTTTGGGGTGAATTTGGGAGAGATTTGGCGGTCTCCCTGATGGGTTTAGAAGGATCTGAGCCAGGATCTTTGGGGGTTTGAATTTGGGGGGTTTTGGGATCCCTGAGGGAGCTTTAGGGGCACCTGAAGTGGATTTTGGCGGAATTTGGGTCAGTATTCTGGGTGTCCCTGAGGTTTAGGAGATCTGAAGTGTTTTTTGGGGTGAATTGGGGTGATTTTGGGCGTCCCTGATGGGGTTTAGCGGCACCTGAAGTGGGATTTTGGGGTGAATTTGCGGTATTTTGGGTGTCCCTGAGGGAATTAGGGGGATGTGAAGTGGATTTTGGGGTGAATTTGGGGGATTTTGGGGGTCCCTGAATGGTTTAGGGGCACCTGAAATGGATTTTGGGGTGAATTTGGGGGATTTTGGGTTTCTTTGAGGGGTTTAGGGAGATCTGAAGTGGATTTTGGGGTTAATTTGGGGGATTTTGGGGGTCCCTGAGGGGTTTAGAAGGATGTGAGCAAGATTTTGGGGTGAATTTGGGGGATTTTGGGGGTCCCTGAGGGGTTTAGAAGGATCTGAGCAGGATTTTGGGGTGAATTTGGGGGATTTGGGGCTGACCATATTTGTCCCTCATTAGCATAAAGGGCGTGGCTACACCCAGTGATCACGGGGCCTTGTTTGAATCAAAAGGGGCGTGGCCTAACACCAACATCCACACTCCAACCTCATTTGCGTCTAGTCGGTGAATATTCATCATTTTTTTGCAAAATACAGGCGTGGTTCAATTAAATCTTATTCATTCCCTTGCAATAAACTTCATTTGCATGAAAAGCAGAGTTCATCAGCGTTAATTAATCGCATTTCCATCATTTGCATCAAGTGTTTCCCCAAGCCCTCCAAAAGACCCAAAATGACCCAAAACTTCCCCAAAAAGTCCCCAAAATGACCCAAAACTGCCCCAATTTTCCCCAAATCCCCCCAAACTGCCCCCAGATCCCCCTTTTCCCCACTAAAAACCGCATTTTCCTCCATTTTCAGCCATCTTTTCCATATTTGCTCATTTTTCCCATCTAAGGCCGCCTCATTTGCATAGCGGCCGCGGCCCCGCCCCCCAGGGCCGTGGCCTGACCGGCGAGCTCCTCCCAGCAGGCGGCGCATGCGCAGCTCCTGGCTCGGCCTGGCTTAGCCCGGCAGCACTGAGGCCTCGCCGGCCACTAGGTGGCGCTAACGCAAGTGGGTTTGAGGCGATCTGAGGGCTTTGGGGGGAAATGTAGGGGATGACGGGGGTCCCAGGTAGAATATGGGGGATTGTGGGGTGAATTTGGTGGATTTTGGGGATCCCTGAGGGGTTTAGGGGGACCTGAATTGGATTTTGGGGTGAATTTGGGGGATTTTGTGTATCCCTGAGGGGTTTAGGAGGACCTGAAGTTGATTTTGGGGTGAATTTGGGGATTTTTGGGCGTCCCTGATCGGTTTAGAGGCACCTGAAGTGGATTTTGGGGTGAATTTGGGGGATATTAGGGATCCCTGAGCGGTTAGGGGGACCTGAAGTGGATTTTTGGGTGAATTTGGGGGATTTTTGGGTGTCCCTGATGGGTTTCGAGGGATCTGAGCAGGATTTTAGGGTGAATTTGGTGGATTTTGGGGATCCCTGATGGGTTTAGGGGCACCTGAAGTGGATTTTGGGGTGAATTTGGGGGATTTTGGGGGTCCCTGAGGGGTTTAGGGGAATCTGAGCAGGATTTTGGGGTGAATTTGCGGTATTTTGGGGGTCCCTGATGGGTTTAGAAGGATCTGAGCAGGAATTTGGGGTAAATTTGTGGGATTTTGTGGTCCCTGAGGAGAATTAGGGGTATCTGAAGTTGATTTTGGGGTGAATTTGGGGGATGGGTGTCCTGAGAGTTTAGGGAGATTGAAGCAGGATTTTGGGGTGAATTTGGGGACTTTGGGATCCCTGAGGGGTTTAGGGGGCACCCTGAAGTGGATTTTGGGAGTGAATTTGGGGAATTTTGGCGGGTCTCTGAGGGGTTTAGGGGGATTCTTGAAGTGGATTTTGGGGTGAATTGGGGGATTTTGGTTGTCCCTGAGGGGTTTAGGGAGATCTGAAGTGGATTGTGGGGTGAATTTGGGAGATTTTGGGTGTCCCTGAGGGGTTTAGGGGGACCTGAAGTGGATTTTGGGGTGAATTTGGGGGATATTAGGGATCTCAAGGGGTTTAGGGGTATCTGTATGGATTTTGCGGTGAATTTGGGGGATTTTGGGTGTCCCTGATGGATTTAGGGGGACCTGAAGTGGATTTTGCGGTGAATTTGGGGAATTTGGGGGGTCCCTGTCGTTTTTACGGAGA
>JAVTVJ010004597.1:0-20274 GCA_034509425.1 Eopsaltria australis | reverse complement strand
CTCCCTCCATGGGGCAGCAGGGACAGCCCCTGCCCCACAGCTCCCTCCATGGGGCAGCAGGGACAGCCCCTGCCCCACATCCCTCCTCTGGGGCAGCAGGGACAGCCCCTCTGCTCCACACCTCCCTCCTTCCATGGGGCAGCAGGCACAGCCCCCTGGCCCTGCCCCACACCTCCCTCCTCCCCTGGGGCAGCAGGCACAGCCCCCTGGCCCTGACCCACACCTCCCACCCCTGGGGCAGCAGGCACAGCCCCCTGGCCCTGACCCACCTCCTCCCTGAGCTCGTACTGCTCGATGAGCTTCTTGAGCCTCTCAGCCAGCTCCATGTTCTCCTGGCGCAGTTTGGAGTTCCTCTCGTTGTGCTGCTCCATCTGCAGCTGGATGTCGTTCAGGGTCACCTGGAAGTGCGAGGTCACCTCCTTCCTCTTCTCCTCCTCCTCCCTGGCTCGCTGCACGCCCTCCTCCTGCGTCAGGGGGACAAAACTGCCCCAATTAATGCTGCCAGGCATTAATCCAGCCTCCCACTGCTCCTGGTGTCCATCAGGAAAGGGCTCTGGGCCTTCCCCCCTCAGGGAATAACAGCATAAATCAATCAACATTAAAAAATCAATAATAAACAAATAAACAAAGCCTGGATGAACAGCTTGGGCACTGTGGGTGATGATGGCTCAACAGCACAATTAAAGCAGGCACAGCTTCCGCTCTCCCAGGGTGCTCCAAACCTGGCTTTGGATATTGCCAGGGATCCAGGGGCAGCCCCAGCTTCCCTGGGCACCCCGTGCCAGGGCAGCCCCACCCTCACGGATGGCAGAGCGGGGGCAACCACTGGGAAAGGTGAGATTGCCAAAGTGGCTCGTGGAGAGCCCATGGAGAGGGATCCATGGCTTGGGAAGGAGAGTCTGGGAATGCAGGGGCTCAGGAAGGAGCAGAGGCTGGAGAAGCTCATGGAGAGGGATCCATGGCTTGGGAAGGAGCAGAGGCTGGAGGAGCTCATGGAGAGGGATCCATGGCTTGGGAAGGAGCAGAGGCTGCAGGAGCTCAGGAAGGAGCAGAGGCTGGAGGAGCCCATGGAGAGCCCATGGAGAGGGATCCAAGGCTCAGGAGGGAGTTTGGGAATTCAGGGGCACATGGAGAGGGATCCAAGGCTCAGGAGGGAGTTTGGGAATGCAGGGGCTCATGGAGAGGGATCCAAGGCTCAGGAGGGAGTTTGGGAATGCAGGGGCCCATGGAGAGGGATCCAAGGCTCAGGAGGGAGTTTGGGAATTCAGGGGCACATGGAGAGGGATCCAAGGCTCGGGAGGGAGTTTGGGAATGCAGGGGCTCATGGAGAGGGATCCAAGGCTCAGGAGGGAGTTTGGGAATGCAGGGGCTCATGGAGAGGGATCCAAGGCTCGGGAAGCAGTTTGGGAATGCAGGGGCCCATGGAGAGGGATCCAAGGCTCGGGAAGCAGTTTGGGAATGCAGGGGCCCATGGAGAGGGATCCAAGGCTCGGGAAGCAGTTTGGGAATGCCGGGGCTCACCTTGAGGGTGCGGTTGTGCCGCTGCAGCTCCCGGCACAGGCTCTCCAGCTTGCTCCTGGCCAGGATGGCCTTGCTGTGCTCGCTCTGCAGGTGATCCTTCTCCTGCACCAGCTGGCTCTGCTTCTTCTGCAGGATCTTCATCTGCTTCTGGGAGTTCCGGTGCTCTTCCAGCTGGGAGAAGGGAGCAGAGGGGCTGGGATGCAGGAGCAGGGCAGAGCCCCAAGGACAGGAGCTTTGTGACACCTCTGAGCAGGGCAGCAGTGGCACAGAGCCCCCTCTCCTGCCTCAGATCCCACCCTGCTGCAATCTGGAAGATCTGCAGGATCCCCTCTTCCTCTTCGGAGAGGCACAGGCAGCCCCCAAACCTCCTCCAGCTCCTGATCCGTGCTTGGAGCACCCCCTGCGTTCCAAGTTTAACCAGAACTGGCTCTGGTTAAACCTGGGATCAGCTCTCAAAGCAGATCTGAGCTCCTCCTGCACACCCAGATTTGCCAAAATCCCTCCTGTCCACGCCTCACAAACACCCAGCCCGTCCTCCCCAGACCTGCAGGGATCCCAGGACACCCCACAGCTCCAGTGTGGCCCTGGAATGTCCCTCTCAAAGGGACTCACCAGCCCAGCACTCACCAGCTCCGCGTATTTCTTGCAGAGAGCTGCCAGTTTCTCCTCTGACGTGCTCAGGGTGTTCAGGGTCTGCATCAGCAAAGTGATTTCCTTGCCTGGAATGGGAATGAATAGGATAAATACTCTACACGAGTCCTGGCTTGGGAAGGTGAAGGAAAGAGGGGCAGGGCAGGTCCCAGGATTTCCCCGTGGTGGGAGAACAACGGGAGCAGCTGGATTTGGGAGGGGAAAAGCATCCCTGGGCTGGGTGGAGCACAGGAGAAACCCACAGAGCTCGGAGGCTGCACGGGGTGCACTCCTCACCCCCACACAACAGCAGGATGCTCCCAAGGCTCTGATTTCCCCAGGGATGATCAGTGGGGGATAAAATCCATTAATCCATGAACTGGTATCCTTGAACACAGCTGGAGCAGGGAATCCCTCACCCAAACCCTTGGGACCTAAACCCTCGGGGAGAGGGGAATCTCTCACCCAAACCCTCAGAGGGCAGGGAATCCCTCAGCTAAACCCTTGGGGAACAGAGAATCCCTCACCTAAACCCCTTGGAGAGCAGAAAATCCCTCAGCTAAACCCTTGGAGAATAGGGAACCCCTCACCCAAACCCCTGAAGAACAGGGAATCCCTCACCCAAACCCTTAGGACCTAAACCCTCGGGGAGAGGGGAATCCCTCACCCCCACAGAACAGGAGGATGCTCCCAAACACATCCAAAGCACTGATTTCACTGAGGATAATAAAATAATATAAATATAAAATCCATTTATCCATGAACTGGTATCCTTAAGCACAGCTGGAGCAGGGAATCCCTCACCCAAACCCTTGGAGAACAGGGAATCCCTCACCCAAACTCTTGGGACCTAAACCCTTGGGAAGAGGGGAATCCCTCACCCAAACCCTTGAAGAGCAGGAAATCGCTCACCCAAACCCTTGGGGAACAGGGAACCCCTCACCTAAACCACTTGGAAAGCAGAAAATCCCTCACCCAAACCCTTGGGACCTAAACCCTTGGGAAGAGGGGAATCCCTCACCCAAACCCTTGGGAAGAGGGGAATCCCTCACCCAAACCCTCAGAGGGCAGAGAATCCCTCAGCTAAACCCTTGAAGAGCAGAAAATCCCTCACCCAAACCCTTGGGACCTAAACTCTTGGGGAACAGAGAACCCCTCACCTAAACCCCTTGGAAACCAGAAAACCCCTCACCCAAACCCCTGGAGAGCAGAGAATCCCTCACCCAAACTTTTGGGACCTAAACCCTTGGGGAGAGGGGAATCCCTCACCCAAACCCTTGAAGAGCAGGAAATCCCTCACCCAAACCCTTGGAAAGCAAAAAATCCCTCACCCAAACCCTTGGAAAGCAAAAAAACCCTCACCCAAACCCTTGGGGAACAGGGAATCCCTCACCCAAACCCTCAGAGGGCAGGGGATCCCTCACCTAAACCCCTTGGAAAGCAGAAAATCCCTCACCCAAACCCTTGGGACCTAAACCCTTGGGGAACAGGGAACCCCTCACCCAAACCCCTTGGAAACCAGAAAACCCCTCACCCAAACCTTCAGAGGGCAGGGAATCCCTCAGCTAAACCCTTGGGGAACAGGGAACCCCTCACCCAAACCCTTGGGGAACAGGGAACCCCTCACCCAAACCCTTGGGGAACAGGGAACCCCTCACCCAAACCCTTGGGGAACAGGGAACCCCTCACCCAAACCCTCAGAGGGCAGGGGATCCCTCACCCAAACCCTTGGGACCTAAACCCTTGGGGAACAGGGAACCCCTCACCCAAAACCCCTGGAAAGCAGAAAACCCCTCACCCAAACCCTTGGCTTTCTTCTTCTCCTGAGCTTTCTTCTGATCCCCCTCTCCGGGCCGGAATTCCTCGCTGCCCTTGGAGTTCTCCTTGTCGCCGTTCATCTCGGGGCCTCCCGGCTCCTGCTCGCCGTTCCTGGGGGATTCGCTCCTGCCCTTCTCGGGCTCCTCAGGCTCGGGGGGCTCTCCCTGCCCCCC
The DNA here is from genome assembly GCA_034509425.1 of Eopsaltria australis. Taxonomy (NCBI): domain Eukaryota; kingdom Metazoa; phylum Chordata; class Aves; order Passeriformes; family Petroicidae; genus Eopsaltria; species Eopsaltria australis. The sequence goes on along the minus strand of JAVTVJ010004597.1, from coordinate 16,132 downwards.
GTCCTCCCCGGGGTTCTCCTGGCTGGCATCCACACAGTAGGTGTTGAGGATATCCTCCAGCTGCCGGCTCAGCTCCTCCGAGACGTCGCGCGAGGATTTGGGATCCTCCTGGCTGAGAGGAGCTGAGGGGGGGGAAAAAAAAAATCAGGAACACAAAGGATGGAATTCTCCTTCCCCCCTCTCTCTCACTCTGCTGGAAGCTGGGAATGGGAGGGTTTTCCAGGCTGGATTTCCAGCAGGATAAGCTGCTTTGTTCTGGCTGGCCCTGACAATGGCAGGGCATTCCCAACAGGCTCTCCTTTGATCAGCAGAGCATGACCGAGCCCCTGACATCTGCCAGGAGGGGACAATTCCCTCCTCTCCCTCTCCCTCTCCTCTCCTCCTCCCTCTCCTCTCCTTTCTCCCTCTCCTCTCCTTCTCCCTCTCCCCTCCTTCTCCCTCTCTCCCCTCTCCTCTCCTTCTCCCTCTCCCTCTCCTCTCCTTCTCCCTCTCCCTCTCCTTTCCTTTTTCCTTTCCTTTCCCTCTCCTTCTCCTTCTCCTTCTCCTCTCCCTCTCCCCTCTCCTTCTCCCTCTCCTTTCCTTTTTCCTTTCCTTTCCCTCTCCCTCTCCTTCTCCTCTCCTTCTCCCTCCCCTTTCCTTTTTCCTTTCCTTTCCCTCTCCCTCTCCTTCTCCTCCTCCTCTCTCTCTCCTCTCCTTCTCCCTCTCCCCCTCCCTCTCCTTCTCTCTTTCCTCTCCCCTCCCTCTTCCTCTTCCTCTCCCTCTCCTCTCTCTTTTTAATTTTTTTTTAAGGACAGCAGGTTGTGTGTGAGGTTTTTTTCCCCTCCCTCACAGGAATTGGCAGCTCGGATCTTTTTAGCATGACAATGGATTTTAAACCTGGGTGAGAAAAGCAGCTGGGATCAAACCGGGATTGGAGCAGGCAGGAAAGGGGAACTCCCCCGGGAATAGGGGAATAGGGGGAAAAAACCCCAGGATTTTCTCTGGAAAACCAGGATTTTCTATCCTGAAAAATCAGGATTTTCACTGGAAAACCAGGATTTTCTGCCCTGAAAAACCACGATTTTCTTTGGAAAACCAGGATTTTCTGCCCTGAAAAATCAGGATTTTCTGCGGAAAACCAGGATTTTCCATCCCTCTAAAGAGCTGGATACAGCAGCTCATCCTCACACAGGAAAAGCAGCTCCCTGGCTCTTCCCAGACTGAAACCCCCCAGCCCCCAGGGATCCCCTTCCACCTTCTGGGGGAGCTGCAGCCTCAGGTGAGTCTCCCTCTTCCAGCCCCATCCCGCTGCTGCTCCTCCTGGAAGGACGTGGAGCTGCTTTGGCCTCCACTCCCTGGTTCTTCATCACAGGCAGGCTCTGCAGGGACACAAAGGGACAGGCTCTAAGGACAGCTGGAGGATCTGGGGAGGCCGGCAGGGAAGGAGCCTGCTCTCTGTGCCGAGGGGGGCATCGCTCAGGTCCCAGTTTGTGCCTCAGCACGGAGCTCTCTGTGCCAGGATCATTGCAGTTCCAGCTGGGGAGAGCTGGGATCCCCTCCTGGAGCAGGGCAGCACCTCCCAACCCACGGATAACACAATTTTCCCAAGAGATAACAGAATTCTCCCAATAGATTGCAGGATTTTCCCAACAGATTGCAGGATTTTTCCCAGTAGATAGCAGAATTTTCCCAATAGATAACAGAATTTTCCTAATAGATAATTCTCCCAATAGACAGTAGAATTTTTCCCAATAGAAAACACACTTTTCCCAACAGATAGCAGAATTTTTCCAATAGAAAACTGAATTTTCCCAATAGATAGCAGAATTCTGCCAACAGATAACAGTTTTCCCAACTGACAGCAGAATTTTCCCAATAAATTACACAATCTTCCCAGCCCTCTCAGCCCTTCCCAACTCCTGCACTTCCAACCCGACCCAGACACCAGATCCTGCCCAGCACAGAGCTCAATTCCTGCCGAATTCCCTGGCTGAGAACAGCCCGAAACCCCAGCTCCTCCTCCTGCCCTGTCCCCCGAGGGCTCTGGCTGCTCTCAGCGTGCCCAGCCCGGGGTTATCCCGGTGATACCGAGCCGGGGATGCTGCAGGGGAACCCGGGGCCGTCCCCTCATCACCGCGGGCCCCGGAGGGGACACCCGGGGGACAAGCGGCGGGGCCGGGCCCGTGTCACCTCCCACGCGCGGGGCAGCGCCCTTCACCCGCGCCGCGGGCGCTGCTTTTCCGCTGCGACCGAGCGGCCCCCGGGGCTCGAACCGGGGCTCGAACCGGGGCTCGAGGGCCCCAGCCGGGGTTTCGGGGGCGGTAAGCGGGGCTCGGGCTGCGGCCCATCGCTGCCCCGCCCCCGCCCCGCGGCGCCGCCACGGCCCCGGTGCCCCCCCCCGCCCCCCCCCCCCCGGTACAGCGGCCCCGCACCGCCGTGACGTCACCCGCGCACCCCGTGACGTCAGCGCCGGCGGTCTGACGCAGGTGTCGCCTCGCTCCTCAGCCAACGGGCGCGCAGGGCCCGGCGGCGGCGCGGCGCATGGGCGGGGGCGGTGTGCGGCGGAGGCCGGGCGGTGCGGGGCGGTGCGGGGCCGGTGCCCGCGGCGGTTGCGGCGGTTCCGGCGGTACCGGCGCTGAGGGAGCGGCTCCGGCCCGGGGCCTCCAACGGCCGCGCGTGCGCCCGCCCGCGCCGCCGCCCAATCAGCGCCCGCCGCGCGGGGGCTGCCGGGAAGCACCGGGGAGACGCGGCGGGACGCGCTGAGGGGACTACAGGTCCCGGCGTGCTCCGCGCGAGGGAGCGGCCGCGGAAACTACAGAGACCGGCATGCTCTGCGAGGGGGGGGGTCGCCATAGGAACTACGGATCCCGGCCTGGAAGGAGATGAGGAGGAGGAAGATGAGGAGACGAAGGAAGAGGAAGAAGGGAAGGAGGAAGGATACTGAATCCTACAACTACCGCCGTGCCCCGGGGTGGGGGAGGAAGAGGATGACAAGAAGGGGAACTGCGGCCTACAACTCCCGGCATGCTCAGCGCATGGCCGCCCTGGGGATAATCCCCCCCTCTCCTCCTGTGGAGGCGGGGAGAAGCAGAGGAGGAGGAGGAGGAGGAGAATGGATAAATAAATAAAATAAGAGGAGAAGGACGAAGCGAAGGGGTGGAGGAGGAAGAGGAAGGAGGAGGAGGCAAAGGGAGAACAGGCCTACATCTCCCAGCACGCACTAAGAACTACAACTCCCAGCACGCCCTGAGAACTACAACTCCCAGCGCGCCCCGCGCGCGGCTCGGCCGGTACCGGAGCATCCCCGGGTACCGGAGCATCCCCGGGATCCCCATCACAGCACAGCCGCTCACCTGCACAGGTGCAGTTTATTCGTTCCACAACAAGGGCTCAGCTCCGCCCTCCCCGCACCCCGAACTCGGTGTTCGCTCCTCTGTTTTTACTGAAATCGCGGCAAATTCACTCCAAAAGCTCCCGCGTTCGCCCCCTCCCCGGGGGGGTTTGGGGGGACAGGACGCCCCTGAGCCCGGCAGGTTCCAGGTGTTTGCCTGCCTCACAGTGTTTATTTACAGGGATTTCATCTGGAGTTTGCTCTTCAGGCCCAATTGGACAAATATCTACTCGTCTATCGTATAAAAAAATACAGATTTGCCGTGTTTTTGGAAGTAAAATGTGCATTATTCAACTGTGAGCAGGAGGTAAACCTGAAAACCTGGTGCTGCTGGAGCTCCCACCATCGCTGGAAGGTGGAGCTAAAATTCTTCCTCCACCCCAAACCAGCAAAAAAAAAAAAAACACCTCCCAGAATTCAGAATTCAGCCCAGGATTCTCATGGAAAACCAAAAAATAATAATAATAATAATAATAATAATAATAATCAAGTATTTCAAGTAAAGATGAAGGTGGGTTTCAGCATTTGAGAGCTCTGAGATCAGTCAGGACGATGCAAACCAAACCTGTGCAACAGCAGCTGTGCTTCCTGCTCCAAAAAACACCAGGAAAAATCCAGCCCCAGTTCCCACCTTTGGGATCTTGGTGCTTTTTTTTGTTATTTTTTTAAATCCTTGGAAATGTCACTAGCAGTTCTTCAAAGAAAAACAAAAATAAAATATTGAGATAAAGGGAAGCAGCAGGAAAAAAGCCCAGAACTTCCCAGCAGTGAGAGAATTTCTCATTGTTTGTTTTTTTTTTCTCTGTCCATTTTCAGTGTTTTTCCATCAGGGAATTGGTTCTGGAAGGCCCAGGGTTGAATTTTGCTCTTGGTGTGTTCAGAGTCTTTGAATAAAGAGAAATGTGTGCAAAAACGAGGAAAGAAAAGGAAAGAAAAAGGGAAAATAAAAGGAAAAAAGAAAAAAAAGCGGGAAAAAAAAGGAAAAAAAAGGAAATAAAATAAAGAAAAATAAAGAAAAATAATAAAGAAAAAAAAACCCGAAAAAATATAAAATAAAGAAAAATAAAATAAAGAAAAATAAAATAAAGAAAAATAAAATAAAGAAAAATAAAATAAAGAAAAATAAAATAAAGAAAAATAAAATAAAGAAAAATAAAAATAAAATAAAGAAAAATAAAATAAAGAAAAATAAAATAAAGAAAAATAAAATAAAGAAAATAAGATAAAATAAAAAAAAAATAAAATAAAGAAAGAAATGAAGAAAAAAAAGAAAAAAATAAAGAAAAAATAAGAAAAAATAAGAAAAAATAAAGAAAAAATAAAGAAAAAATAAAGAAAAAATAAAGAAAAAAATAAAGAAAAAATAAAGAAAAATAAAGAAAAAATAAAGAAAAATAAAGAAAAAAATAAAGAAAAAAATAAAGAAAAAAAAGGAAAAAATATAAAGAAAAAAGAAAAAAACAAAGAAAAAACAAAGAAAAATAAATTTAAATAGCTCAAACCCCAAGTTTTGCAGAATTACTGTGACCACAAGGAGCTCCCCCCTCCTCCTCCTCCTCCTCTCTCCGTGTCCTCACCCAACCCAAGGTAAAAAAACCTGCATTTGAGAGAGGGGGGGGGTGGGGAGAGGTGACACCACCACAAAGAAGAAGCCACCAGAAAGAGGCGCCACCTGTCACCTCCGTGTGTCCTTCCTGCCTCCAAATCCAACGTGAGCAGCAGCCCAAAGAACCCAGGAGCAGAAATCCCCCTTGTTTTCCTCTCTCTCTCTCTCTGCCAGCACCGAGCGAGCGCCGTTTCCATTTTTGCAGAGTTTTCCCCCCAAACAAAAGGTGGAGTTTGGTTTTTTTTTCTTCCCCCCTACAGCCAGGACCAGCAGCTGCTCTGCCAAACTTTGCAGAATAGTTCGTGGTGGGTTGGTTTTGTTTTTTTTTTTTGTTTTCCCACTGGGATTATAGCTGGAATCCTTCCATGGGAGCCTCAGCTTGCTGGAAGATGAATTGCTGCTGGTTCTCGTCCACCTGCGGGGCCACGGCGGCGTCGTCCTCCACGCCAAAGTAGTGCTCGATCAAATCAAAGGCTTTCTGGTAGATCTCCTGGTTCTCGTGGCTCTGGAGGAATTCTATTTTATCCAAACCTTTAAAGGAAAAAAAAATAGGGTGGGGTGAAACAAAGGAATTCGTTGTTCATGCTTGAAATTGTTCCGTGAGTTGAAGCGATGCGGAAATCAAAATTGTTCCAGAATTGCTTCATTATTTCATCCAGGCAGGCTGAGCTCGTCCAGATGTGCTGGAGGGTGATCCCAGATTCCAGAGGGATTTAAAACAGCTGGCTCTGAGGAATTTGGGAGCTGCAGGGATTGTGCCAGCAGCTTTCTCTGCCCTAATTCAAGCCAGTGGTGCACAGGAATCAGCTGTGCACAGCACACCCTCAGGAATTCCAGGAATTGTCCTTCCAGGGACAATCAGGACACTCAAGAGTGATGAGAGGGCAAAGCAGGCACTGGCAGCTCACAGGGAGCTCCAGACCAAAAGAGGAATTTGCTCCTCCCTCGAAGCATTGAGAGCAGGATAAAAAATAATTAAAAAAAATCCATCAGCACCAAATTCAGCCACTCCAGGGAAAAGCAAAACCTCCCTGGATTTCTAGTGAACAATTAGGATAAACCTGGAGCTGTTTTAGACCCAGAACTGTCAGTTTTTACTGAGCTCAGCTCATTTCTGGTGGCAAGCCACGATTTTCAGCTCGGACTCCACATCAAGGCTTTTCCCCTCCAATCATTCTCCTCCTCACCCAATAAATTAATTCCAAAACACTTTGGATTTTCTCACCACCCAATAAACGAGTCCAAAAACATTTTGGGACGAACCTTGGCTATTTCAGGACACAAAAAACCACTTAAAGAGAGCAGCAAAAGCAGGCAGCAGAGCCCCCAGCCCCACGCACCATAGGCCTCCTCGATGAGGCTGCAGTAGGGGTTGATGCCGGTGCCGCTCTGGTTGGCCTCCTGCTCCCCCAGCCTCAGGATGTTCTCCAGCCCATTGAGAGCCACCAGGACAATCTTGGAGTCCATGACAGTCAGGAGGTCACAGAGAGGTTTGATGCAGCCCAAATTCACCAGGTACCTGCAGGGAGAGAGCGGCGACCAACAGCACTCAGGGGTCTGGGCTCCCCTCGGGAGCAGAGTTCAAGGGAAATGCAGGAATTTGCCTTCAGGTTGGTATTTGCTGCTCTGCAAGGTTGATTTGGATCCATTTGTTTGTATTTTTACATAGTCCTATTTTCAGAAATTTTAGGGTTTTTTTTAAGGAAAGGAGTCAGTTTTGAAATCCAGAAATTTACCTCAAAATTCACATTTATTGGTTAATTTGGATCCATTTATTTGCATTTGTACACAGCTCTATTTTGAGAAATCTCCTTTTTTTTTAAGGAAAGGAATCAGTTTTGAAATCCAGAAATTAGCCTTAAAATTGACATTTCCTGGTTAATTTGGATCCATTTGTTTGTATTTGTACACAGCCCAATTTTCAGAAATTTCAGGGTATTTTTAAATCCAGAAATTTACCTTTTGAAAATCCAGAAATTTGCCTTCAAGTTGGTATTTGCTGCTCTGCAAGGTTGATTTGGATTCATTTGTTTGTATTTTTACATAGTCCTATTTTCAGAAATTTTAGGGTTTTTTTTAAGGAAAGGAGTCAGTTTTGAAATCCAGAAATGTACCTTAAAATTGACATTTATTGGTTAATTTGGATCCTTTTATTTGCATTTGTACACAGCCCAATTTTCAGAAATCCCCTTCTGTTTTTTTTAAGGAAAAGGAGCCAATTTGAAATCCAGCTGCTGCTCAAATTAAATCCACACTGGAATTTAATCTGTCATTAAATTTGGAAATCCAGTCTAAGATATTCAAAGAGGGATGGAAAAAATTTGGGACTTGATTATCCAGAGGGGGATGGACAGAGCAAGTTTAGGTCTGGATTATCCAGAGGGGGATGGACAGAGGGAGTTTAGGTCTGGATTATCCAGAGGGGGATGGTCAGAGGGAGTTTAGGCTTGGATTATCCAGAGGGGGAGGAACAGAGGGAGTTTAGGCCTGGATTATCCAGAGGGGGAGGAACAGAGGGAGTTTAGGCCTGGATTATCCAGAGGGGGATGGACAGAGCAAATTTAGGCCTGGATTATCCAGAGGGGGAGGAACAGAGGGAGTTTAGGCCTGGATTATCCAGAGGGGGATGGACAGAGGGAGTTTAGGCCTGGATTATCCAGAGGGGGATGGACAGAGGGAGTTCAGGCCTGGATTATCCAGAGGGGGATGGTCAGAGGGAGTTTAGGCCTGGATTATCCAGAGGGGGATGGACAGAGGGAGTTTAGGCCTGGATTATCCAGAGGGGGATGGACAGAGGGAGTTTAGGCCTGGATTATCCAGAGGGGGATGGACAGAGGGAGTTTAGGCCTGGCCTGGATTATCCAGAGGGGGATGGACAGAGGGAGTTTAGGCCTGGATTATCCCCACCCAGAAGGAAATCACCATCCACAGCCCAGCTCTGCCCGTCCCAGGCACTCCCCGGAATTCCTCCAAACTCCTCCTTTGCCCGGCAATTCCCACGCAGGCAGAGGTGCCAGAACTGAGCCAGGCGTGGCCCGGGAGATCCCTCAGGAATACCTGATCTGCTCGGGAGTGCCCCCCGAGGTGGCGTTGGTGATGGCCCAGGCCGCCTCTTTCCTCGTGCGGAATTCCGCTTTCTGCAGGATTTCGATCAGCACCGGGAAAATGTTGGCATCGATGACTGCCTGGGAAGAGAGGGCAGGGCCAGGGGTTGGCAACTCCCAAAAAAACCTCCAAAAAACCTCCACGAAACCTCACGGAAACGGAACCTCCACGGAAACCTCCAAGGAACCTCCAAGGAACCGCCAAGGAACCGCCAAGGAACCGCCAAGGAACCTCCAAGGAACCCCAAAACCTCCAAGGAACCTCCAAGGAAACCTCCAAGGAACCTCCAAAAAACCTCCAAGGAACCTCCAAAAAACCTCCAAGGAACCTCCACGAAACCTCCAAGGAACCTCCACGAACAGGGGCTGGATCTCCTCTGATCCCAATGATCCAACCTGTGGGGTTCACTCCGTGAGCTGCTGGACAGCTCCCAGTGTTCCATTTAATTCCCACTTTCATCCCTAATTTTTCCATCCCCCCCCAAATTTTCTCCATCCCCTCCCATTTTCTCCATCCCCCCCCCAGTTCTTCCATCATCCCAATAATTAATTTTTCCATCCCCCAATTTTCTCCATCATCCCAATAATTTCTCTCCATCATCCCAGTAATTCTTTCCCATCATCCCAATAATTCTTCCCATCATCCCAATAATTCTTTCCATCATCCCAATATTTCTTTTCCATCATCCCAATATTTCTTTTCCATCATCCCAATATTTCTTTTCCATCATCCCAATATTTCTTTTCCATCATCCCAATATTTCTTTTCCATCATCCCAATATTTCTTTCCCATCATCCCAATAATTTCTCTCCATCATCCCAATAATTTCTCTCCATCATCCCAATAATTCTTTTCCATCATCCCAATAACTCTTCCCATCATCCCAATAACTCTTCCCATCATCCCAGTAACTCTTCCCATCATCCCAATAATTCTTTCCATCATCCCAATAATTTCTTTCCCTCCCAATTTTTCCATCATCCCAATAACTCTTTCCCATCATCCCAATAATTTCTTTCCATCACCCCAATAATTTTTTTCCATCATCCCAATAATTTTCCCATCATCCCCCTCAATTTTTCCATCCCCCAATTTTCTCCATCATCCCAATAACTCTTTCCATCATCCCAATAATTCTTCCCATCATCCCAATAATTCTTTTCCCATCATCCCAATAATTCTTTTCCCATCATCCCAATAATTCTTTTCCCATCATCCCAATAATTCTTTTCCCATCATCCCAATAATTCTTTTCCATCATCCCAACAATTCTTTCCCACCATCCCAACAATTTCTTCCCATCATCCCAACAATTTCTTCCCATCATCCCAACAATTTCTTCCCATCATCCCAACAATTTCTTCCCATCATCCCAACAATTTCTTCCCATCATCCCAACAATTTCTTTTCCATCATCCCAACAATTTCTTTTCCATCATCCCAACAATTTCTTTTCCATCATCCCAATAACTCTTCCCATCCCCAACTTTCCCACCCCAAATTCACAAATTCCTACAGAACCAAAGATGTGCAAACCAATCCAACCCCTGAGGCTCAGGATGAAGAACCAAAAAAACCCTACAAATCCTTAATGCTGAGCTTGGAATTTGGGATCATCCCAGGCAGGCTGGAGAAAACTCTACCTGGATCTGTGCCCTGTTCCCTGCTGTGATGTTGGAGATGGTCCAGCACGCCTCTTTCCTGATGGATTCCTTGGGGCTGCTCAACAAATGGAGGAGGCAAGGCAGGGCTGAGCAGTTGAGGATCACCTTTTGGGGAGGAAAGGAGCACAAATGAGATTCCCGGAGTCATCCACACGGAATTCCCTGCGGGAAATCCCTCTCACCTGGGTCTGGATGTCGTCCCCTGTCACGATGTTGCCGACGGCTCGCAGAGCTGGAGAGGCCACTTTGTAATCGTTGTGCCTGCGGGGGAAAGGGAGGGGAATTTTATCCAGATCCCCACTCCAAACAACAGGTTTGACTCCCAGGGATCCCATATTTCCAAGGAATCTGTAGGGAATGTTACCCACAGAATCCCCCTGGTCTGCCTCCCAGAGATCCCGCATTTCCAAGGAATCTGTAGGGGAATTTCATCCCCAGATTCCCACTCTGAACCAGAGGTTTGACTCCCAGGCATCCCACATTTCCAGGGAATCTGTAGGGGATTTTATCCCCAGATTCCCATTCTGGTTTGACTCCCAGAGATTCCCCATTTCCAGGGAACCTGTAGGGAATTTAATCCACAGATTCCCACTCAGAACCAGAGGTTTTAATCCCAGGGATCCCATATTTCTAGGGAATCTGTAGGGAATTTTATCCTCAGATTCCCACTCTGGTCTAATGCCCAGGGATTCCCCATTTCCAAGGAATCTATAAGGAATTTTATCCACATTCCCACTCTGGTTTGACTCACAGAGATCCCACATTTCCAGGGAATGTGTAGGGGAATTTTATCCCCAGATCCCCACTCCAAACAACAGGTTTGACTCCCAGGGATCCCATATTTCCAAGGAATCTGTAGGGAATTTTATCCACAGATTCCCACTCAGAACCAGAGGTTTTAATCCCAGGAATTCCACATTTCCAGGGAACCTGTAGGGAATTTAATCCACTCAGAACCAGAGGTTTTAATCCCAGTGATTCCCCATTTCCAGGGAATCTGTAAGGAATTTTATCCAGATTCCCACTCTGATTTGATTCCCAGTGATCCCACATTCCCAGGGAATCTGTAGGGAATGTTACCCACAGAATCCCCCTGGTCTGACTCCCAAGGATCCCATATTTCCAGGGAACCTGTAAGGAATTTTACCCAGACTCCCACTCTGCCCTGACTCCCAGAGATCCCCCATTCCCAGGCAATCCATAGCGGAATTTAACCCCCAGATCCCCACTCCAAACAACAGGTTTGACTCCCAGTGATCCCATATTTCCAGGGAACCTGCAGGGAATTTAATCCACAGATTCCCACTCCGAACCAGAGCTTTTAATCCCAGTGATCCCCCATTCCCAGGCAATCCATAGCGGAATTCAACCCCCAGATCCCCACTCCAGACAGCAGATTCGACTCCCAGGGACGTGCTGGGACCGAGCTGAGCTCGCACACTCACATCAAGAGCTCCACCAGCCTCCTGCACACCCCGGAGTCCACCACGGCCTGGATCTTCTCGTTGGGGCCGTCGGACAGGTAGGACAGCGCCCAGCACGCGTCTGCCAGCAGGTCAGGGTCACTGTTGAACAACAATCGGGACAACACTGGCAGGCAGGGGGACACCTGCAACAACAGCCACCAGCCAGGGTTAGTCACCAGGCCAGCAGCAGCACTTAGAGCTCGCTGGGTTTTTCTGTCCAGCCTGGAATTAATCAGAGAGATTCCAGGAATCTGGCCGGATTTCCAGGAGTGCCCCTGTCCCCAGGGCGCTCTGGCAGCGTCCCGTGGACACTGAGCCGAAGAAACTGCGGTTGTGGTGCAGGAACGGTCCAGTCTGGCTCTCAGATCAACTGAGCCACTTTGGCTCTCACGTCAACTGAGCCACTTTGGCTCTCACGTCAACTGAGCCACTCTGGCTCTCACGTCAACTGAGCCACTCTGGCTCTCAGATCAACTGAGCCACTTTGGCTCTCACATCAACTGAGCCACTCTGGCTCTCACGTCAACTCACATCAACTCTGGCCACTCACTGGTCAACTCAGTCAACTGAGCCACTCTGGCTCTCACGTCAACTGAGCCACTTTGGCTCTCACATCAACTCACGTCAACTGAGCCACTTTGGCTCTCACATCAACTGAGCCACTCTGGCTCTCACATCAACTGAGCCACTCTGGCTCTCACATCAACTGAGCCACTCTGGCTCTCACATCAACTGAGCCACTCTGGCTCTCACATCAACTGAGCCACTCTGGCTCTCACATCAACTGAGCCACTCTGGCTCTCAGATCAACTGAGCCACTTTGGCTCTCACATCAACTGAGCCACTCTGGCTCTCACATCAACTGAGCCACTTTGGCTCTCACATCAACTGAGCCACTTTGGCTCTCACATCAACTGAGCCACTTTGGCTCTCACATCAACTGAGCCACTCTGGCTCTCACATCAACTGAGCCACTCTGGCTCTCACATCAACTGAGCCACTCTGGCTCTCAGCTGAAGATGAGTAACAAGAGGGCCCTTGGAATGCCTTTAATTCTGAGTGGATTTATTGCAGAGTCTTCACACAGAGGGGAGGCAGGGTCCAAGAGGGCGAGGGGCCCTCAGACACCGCCTTAAGAGTGATCACGTACAACCAATGACCAGGGGGGCTGGGGGAGGATAGGGAAGGTCCAGGGTTACCTTGTCCTATGGGATGGGGAAGGAAAGGGGCCCAGGAGATAACAGGGAATAGAACAAAGGCTCTGGGGGGAGGGAGGAGATGATGGACACCAGCAGTGGCTACTCTGGTTTGTCCTGGGTTAAACCATGGTCACTTCACCTTCCAGGGGTTTCCTATCTCCTTGGAACTTTCTCCACCAGTGATCTTTCTCCTTTTCTAAGTCTTCTCCCCCTGGGGTCTCTAAGGACACATCCATAGCAGCTGCACAGCAGAGCTGCAGGAAAGCACCTCCTGCGTGCCCACGGAGCCCTCCTGCCACGCGCTGCGGCGTCCTGGGGGTGCTGAGCGGGGTTGAGGCAGCTCCAAGGGGGTTTGGTGCTGAGCTGAGGGTGATCTGAGGAATCACACGGAGGTTTGGGAGCTCATCAGGGTCATGGGAAGGAGTTCTGCTCCATTTCTGACTCCTAAGAACCCTAAAGAGTTGAATATTCAGATCATCAAACCACTTCTCATGTTCCTGGTGATGCCTTTTCCTGGTGTTAGGAAATCAAGGCTCACACACGGTCAGAGGGTTGGGGTCGTTTCCCTCGGGATTTTAATAGGATCCCATTCCATGGCTTCTGCCGTCCAGGTAGAACGCGGCGCCAAAGCCCCGTCCCCCCAGTTGAGGGTACAATTAAAGACTCTGCTCATTAGCAGATCTACCAGGAGGGCCCAGTAAGGGGCTGGGCTGGGCTCACTTCCAGTTTACAGAATCTGTCCTACTGGGAGACCTGGAGGGCCCACGAAAACAGAGTGTTTGCTCTCTAACTCTCCGTGGTTCCAGGGGTGTTTGGTCTCCCGGCCCTATAAACACCATGGAACCGGGCTGAGCTCTCACCTAAAGCATCCCAAGTGTGCATGCTGATACCTGTGAATACAGGGAACAGTGTGAGAAAGGTTCAGGAGAAAAGCAGAAAAATCCTTCAGGCATCACTGGGAAAGAGTTCTGCTCCATTTCTGACTCCTAAGAACCCTAAACAAGTCAATATTCAGATCAAATCACTCCTCAAAGTCCTGGGAAAGTTCTGCTCCATTTCTAACTCTTAAGGATCCTAAAGAGCTCAATATTCAGATCATCAAGTCACTCCTCATGTTCCTGGCAGAGCTCTGCTCCATTTCTGAGTCCAAGAACCCTTAAGACCTCAATATTCAGATCATCAAATCAGTTCTCATGTTCCTGGGAAAGTTCTGCTCCATTTCTGACTCCTAAGGATCCTAAAGAGCTCAATATTCAGATCAAATCACTCCTCAAGGTCCTGGGAAAGAGTTCTGCTCCATTTCTAACTCTTAAGGACCCTAAAGAGCTCAATATTCAGATCATCAAATCAGTTCCCGTGTTCCTGGGAAAGTTCTGCTCCATTTCTGAGTCCTAAGGATCCTAAAGAGCTCAATATTCACCTCAAACCACCTCCCATGTTCCTGAGGAGTTCTGCTCCATTTCTGACACGTAAAAATCCTAAACAGCCCAATATTCAAATCAAGTCACTCCTCATGTTCCTGGGAAAGTGATCTGTTCCATTTCTGACTCCTAAGAACCCTTAAGACCTCAATATTCACCTCATCAAATCACTCCTCACGTTCCTGGCAGAGTTCTGCTCCATTTCTGACTCCTAAGGACCCTAAAGACCTCAATATTCAGATCAAGGCACTCCTCAATCATTTCTAAGTGATTTTATATTTATGCTCAATTCAGATTTCACCCCTCACCCCAAGCTGCCCAGCTTTGATATGTGAGGTTTCACTTTTAAAAAGTGAAAATACGTTGATTTCAAACAATTTTGTGTTGCTAAAGGAGGATGAGACACCTGAAAAAGCAGCAGGAGCTTCAGTTAGGGTCCCTGAAAAGGGAAAGGGAAGCTCCCACAGCTCACTGGAGTTCTGGTTTTTAGGACTTTGAGGTTTCAGAATACTTGTTAATTCATAACTGAAATCTCAAAATCCCAGAGTTTATAACAAAAAAGTTTAGAGAAACTTTCTAGGTGTTGGGGAAGATGCAATAGGAAAGCCTTATCAATGTGATAACCTGGCAAAAGATGCTGGGAATGTAGAAACTGTAAGTGAGATTGAAATGAAGCCAAGCTTTGAGATCCCAAAGCCCAGCTCCTGAACAACTGGAAAACAATGGCATGGCCACTGCAGGTGATCCCCCGTGGATTGAACAATCCCCTCTGCTTGCAGACAGGCCCAAGGCTCAGAGCAGACCCCACCAACCTGGCAGAGGCTCCAAAAAGCAGCTTTTAGGGTTTCAAATAGAACACTGTATGGTGATGCAATAGTTCTCATGGGCTGGATGCAAATGGTGTAAGATTTGTAGTTTGTTCTGGATTGGTGAATGAAAATGAGAATATTCAGCACAGAGGATGATTTATGGGATTGTAAGCGACAAGCTCGCTCTCTCTCCTCTCTTCTTCTTCAACTTCTCTCAGCTCTCTTCTTTTAACTTCCTTAAATCCTCTCTCTTAACTGCTCTCTTAGCCCTTTGCTCTCAGCTCTCTCAGATCCCCACTCTCAGCTCTTCTCTCCTCTCTGCCCTGCTCCGGGCTGTGTCTGGCAGCTCTCAGCAGCTCTCTTACATCAACGTTCTTTCACAATAAACCTCACGCTCTCCAACCCGACTGCAGAGCTCTCTCGTCTGTCCTGGCCATCTGAAACCCACCCTCAAACTCTACATCTAGGGAAGCCTGGCCCTTGTTTGAGGGATCCAGCAGAAAAGATTGGGAAAATTGAACAGGACAAACCTCCAGTGCCCTCCTGGAGCCCAGAACAACCCAGAGGAACACTGGAATTGTGTGTTCCTCCATCAGCTGGGTGCAGCCAGGCTCCCTGCTCACCTTGTAAGAGTCAAGAGGACTCTTCCCTCTGTGCAGGTTGGACAGGGAGCCTGGCCCTTGTTTGAGGGATCCAGAAAAGATTGGGAAAAATAGAACAGGACAAACCCCAGTACCCTCCTGGAGCCCAGAACAACCCAAACATTGGAATTGTGTGTTCCTCCATCAGCTGGCTGCAGCCAGGCTCCCTGCTCACCTTGTCGAAGTCAGGAGGGGGACTCTTCCCTCTGCACAGGTTGGACAGGGCCCACACTGCATTCCTGGTCATGGTCAGCCTGGTGGATGTGGTGAGGAGCCTGAGCACAGAATGATTCAACAGGGATTGCTGAGCTCCATGTGGGAGCAGGGGCAAGCAAAAGAATTATAAAAACCCCAAAATTTTTAAACCCCAAAATTTTTAAACCCCAAAATTTTTAAACCCCAAAATTTTTAAACCCCAAAATTTTTAAACCCCAAAATTTTTAAACCCCAAAATTTTTAAACCCCAAAATTTTTAAACCCCAAAATTTTTAAACCCCAAAATTTTTAAACCCCAAAATTTTTAAACCCCAAAATAAAAAAAAACCAAAATAAAAAAAAACAAAATTAAAAAAAACCAAAATTAAAAACTAAAATAAATTTTAAAAAAAATAAAATTAAAAATTAAAATTAAAATCTTCAGACCAAGTGACAGGAACTGCTCAGGCTGTGAGGGGTCAGGCTGAGCCCTGACTGACACCAGGAGCAGCAAAATCAGATTTTTAGGACAAATCTGTAAGGAATTTTATCCACAGAATCCCACTCTGGTTTGATTCCCAGTGATCCCACAGTGGCAGGGAATCTGTAAGAAATTTTATCCACAGATTCCCACTCCAAACCAGAGATTTGACTC
>JAVTVJ010004596.1:0-16533 GCA_034509425.1 Eopsaltria australis | reverse complement strand
ATCATTTGCATCAAGTGTTTCCCCAAGCCCTCCAAAAGACCCAAAATGACCCAAAACTTCCCCAAAAAGTCCCCAAAATGACCCAGAACTGCCCCAATTTTCCCCAAATCCCCCCAAACGGCCCCCAGATCCCCCTTTTCCCCCCGAAAAACCGCATTTTCCTCCATTTTCAGCCATCTTTTCCATATTTGCTCATTTTTCCCATCTAAGGCCGCCTCATTTGCATAGCGGCCGCGGCCCCGCCCCCAGGGCCGTGGCCTGACGGGCGACTCCTCCCCCAGCAGTCGGCGCATGCGCAGCTCCTGCTCGGCCTGGCTCTAGCCCGGCAGGCACTGAGACCTCCCGGCCACTAGGTGGCGCTAACGCAGTGGGTTTTGAGGCGATCTGAGGGCTTTGGGGGCAAATGTAGGGGATGATGGGGGTCCCAGGTAGAATATGGGGGATTGTGGGTAATGGGGATTTTTGGGTCCTTGAGGGGTTATAGACGTCTGAGCAGGATTTGCGGGTGAACCTTAATGAGGATTTTGGCTGACCATATTTTTCCCTGATTAGCATAAAGGGCGTGGCCACAGCCAGTGATCACGGGGCCTTGTTTGAATCAAAAGGGGCGTGGCCTAACACCAACATCCACACTCCAACATCATTTGCGTCTAGTCGGTGAATATTCATCATTTTTTTGCATAAATACAGCCGTGATTCAATTAGATCTTATGCATTCCCTTGCAATAAACTTCATTTGCATGAAAAGCAGAGTCCATCAGCGTTAATTAATCGCATTTCCATCATTTGCATCAAGTGTTTCCCCAAGCCCTCCAAAAGACCCAAAATGACCCAAAACTTCCCCAAAAAGTCCCCAAAATGACCCAGAACTGCCCCAATTTTCCCCAAATCGCCCCAAACTGCCCCCAGATCCCCTTTTCCCCCCTAAAAACCGCATTTTCCTTCCATTCAGCCATCCTTTTCCATCGTTGTAATTTTACCATCTAGCCACGCCTCATTGGCATAGCGGCCGCGGCCCCGCCCCCAGGGGCGTGGCCTGACGGGCGACTTCTCCCCCAGCAGGCAGCGCATGCGCAGCTCCTGCTCGGCCTGGCTCTAGCCCGGCAGGCACTGAGACCTCCCGGCCACTAGGTGGCGCTAACGCAGTGGGTTTTGAGGCGATCTGAGGGATTTGGGGGTAAATGTAGGGGATGATGGGGGTCCCAGGTAGAATATGGGGGCTAATGTGGGTGAAATGGTGGATTTTGGGGATCCTGAGGGTTTAGGGCACCTGAATGGATCTTTGGGTGAATTGGGCGGTTTGGGTTGATCCCTGAGGGGTTAAGGGGCACCTGAAGTGATTTTGGGTGAATTTGAGGGGATTGCGGGTCCTGGGGTTAGACGGCATCTGAGCAAGCATTTGGCGTGATGTGAATGGGGATTTTGGGTGACCATGTTTGTCCCTGATTAGCATAAAGGGGCGTGGCCACAAGCCAGTGATCACGCTGGCCTTGTTGGAATCAAAAAGGGGCTCCGCCCCTAACAATCCAACATCCACACTCCAACCTCATTTGCGTCTAGTCGGTGAATATTCATCATTTATTTGCATAAATACAGGCGTGATTCAATTAAATCTTATTCAATCCCTTGCAATAAACTTCATTTGCATGAAAAGCAGAGTCCATCAGCGTTAATTAATCGCATTTCCATCATTTGCATCAAGTGTTTCCCAAGCCCTCCAAAAGACCCAAAATGACCCAAAACTTCCCCAAAAAGTCCCCAAAATGACCCAGAACTGCCCCAATTTTCCCCAAATCCCCCAAACTGCCCCCAGATCCCCCTTTTCCCCTATAAAAACCGCATTTTCCTCCATTTTCAGCCATCTTTTCCATAGTTGTTCATTTTTCCCATCTAAGGCCGCCTCATTTGCATAGCGGCCGCGGCCCCGCCCCCAGGGGCGTGGCCTGACGGGCGACTCCTCCCCCAGCAGGCGGCGCATGCGCAGCTCCTGCTCAGCCTGGCTCTAGCCCGGCAGGCACTAAGACCTCCCGGGCACTAGGTGGCGCTAACGCAGTGGGTTTGGAGGCGATCTGAGGGCTTTGGGGGGAAATGTAGGGGATGATGGGGGTCCCAGGTAGAATATGGGGGATTGTGGGGTGAATTTTGTGGATTTTGGGGATCCCTGAGGGGTTTAGGGGCACCTGAAGTGGATTTTGGGGTGAATTTGGGGGATTTTGGGGATCCCTGAGGTGTTTCGGGGCACCTGAAGTGGATTTGGGGTGAATTTGAGGGATTTTGGGTGTCCTTGAGGGGTTTAGAAGGATCTGAGCAGATTTTGGGGTGAATTTAATGGGGATTTTGGGCTGACCATGTTTGTCCCTCATTAGCATAAAGGGCGTGGCCACACCCAGTGATCACGGGGCCTTGTTTGAATCAAAAGGGGCGTGGCCTAACACCAACATCCACACTCCAACCTCATTTGCATCTATTCGGTGAATATTCATCATTTATTTGCATAAATACAGGCGTGATTCAATTAAATCTTATTCATTCCCTTGCAATAAACTTCATTTGCATGAAAAGCAGAGTCCATCAGCGTTAATTAATCGCATTTCCATCATTTGCATCAAGTGTTTCCCCAAGCCCTCCAAAAGACCCAAAATGACCCAAAACTTCCCCAAAAAGTCCCCAAAATGACCCAGAACTGCCCCAATTTTTCCCAAATCCTCCCAAACTGCCCCCAGATCCCCCTTTTCCCCCCTAAAAACCGCATTTTCCTCCATTTTCAGCCATCTTTTCCATAGTTGGTCATTGTTCCCATCTAAGGCCGCCTCATTTGCATAGCGTCCGCGGCCCCGCCCCCAGGGGCGTGGCCTGACGGGCGACTCCTCCCCCAGCAGGCGGCGCATGCGCAGCTCCTGCTCGGCCTGGCTCTAGCCCGGCAGGCACTGAGACCTCCCGGCCACTAGGTGGCGCTAACGCAGTGGGTTTTGAGGCGATCTGAGGGCTTTGGGGGGAAATGTAGGGGATGATGGGGGTCCCAGGTAGAATATGGGGGATTGTGGGGTGAATTTGGTGGATTTTGGGGATCCCTGAGGGGTTTAGGGGCACCTGAAGTGGATTTTGGGGTGAATTTGGGGGATTTTGGGTGTCCCTGAGCGGTTTAGGGGGATCTGAAGTGGATTTTGGGGTGAATTTTGGGGATTTTGGGGCTGACCATGTTTGTCCCTCATTAGCATACAGGCGTGGCCACACCCAGTGATCACGGGGCCTTGTTTGAATCAAAAGGGGCGTGGCCTAACACCAACATACACACTCCCAAATCAATTTGGCGTATAGTCGGTGAATATTCATCATTTTTTTGCATAAATACAGGCGTGATTCAATTAAATCTTATTCATTCCCTTGCAATAAACGTCATTTGCATGAAAAGCAGAGTCCATCAGCGTTAATTAATGGCATTTCCATCATTTGCATCAAGTGTTTCCCCAAGCCCTCCAAAAGACCCAAAATGACCCAAAACTTCCCCAAAAAGTTCCCAAAATGACCCAGAACTGCCCCAATTTTCCCCAAATCCCCCCAAACTGCCCCCAGATCCCCCTTTTCCCCCCTAAAAACCGCATTTTCCTCTATTTTCAGCCATCTTTTCCATATTTGGTCATTTTTCCCATCTAAGGCCGCCTCATTTGCATAGCGGCCGCGGCCCCGCCCCCAGGGGCGTGGCCTGACGGGCGACTCCTCCCCCAGCAGGCGGCGCATGCGCAGCTCCTGCTCGGCCTGGCTCTAGCCCGGCAGGCCCTGAGACCTCCCGGCCACTAGGTGGCGCTAACGCAGTGGGGTTTGAGGCGATCTGAGGGCTTTGGGGGGAAATGTAGGGGATGATGGGGGTCCCAGGTAGAATATGGGGGATTGTGGGGTGAATTTGGTGGATTTTGGGGATCCCTGAGGGGTTTAAGGGCACCTGAAGTGGATTTTGGGGTGAATTTGGGGGATTTTGGGGGTCCCTGAGGGGTTTAGGGGCACCTGAAGTGGATTTTGGGGTGAATTTGGGGGATTTTGGGGGTCCTTGAGGGTTTAGACGGATGCTGACAGGATTTTGGGGTGAATTTAATGGGGATTTTGGGCTGACCATGTTTGTCCCTGATTAGCATAAAGGGCGTGGCCACACCCAGTGATCACGGGGCCTTGTTTGACTCAAAAGGGGCGTGGCCTAACACCAACATCCACACTCCACCTCATTTGCGTCTAGTCGGTGAATATTCATCATTTTTTTGCATAAATACAGGCGTGATTCAATTAAATCTTATTCATTCCCTTGCAATAAACTTCATTTGCATGAAAAGCAGAGTCCATCAGCGTTAATTAATCGCATTTCCATCATTTGCATCAAATGTTTCCCCAAGCCCTCCAAAAGACCCAAAATGACCCAAAACTTCCCCAAAAAGTCCCCAAAATGACCCAGAACTGCCCCAATTTTCCCAAAATCGCCCCAAACTGCCCCCAGATCCCCCTTTTCCCCCTAAAATCCGCATTTTCCTCCATTTTCAGCAATCTTTTCATAGTTGGTCATTTTTCGCCATCTAAGGCCGCCTCGATTTGCATAGCGGCCGCGGCCCCGCCCCAGGGCCGTGCCTGAACGGGCGACCTCCTCCCCCAGCAGGCGGCGCATGCGCAGTCCTGCTCGCCTGGCTCTAGCCCGGCAGGCGCAGTGAAGACCTCCCGGCCACTAGGTGGGCGCTAACGCAGTGGGTTTTGAGGCGATCTGGAGCTTTGGGGGAAATGTGGGGATGATGGGGGTCCCAGGTAGAATATGGGGGTTTGTGGGGTGAATTTGGTGGATTTTGGGGATCCCTGAGGGGTTTAGGGGCACCTGAAGTGGATTTTGGGGTGAATTTGGGGGATTTTGGGTGTCCCTGAGCGGTTTAGGGGGATCTGAAGTGGATTTTGGGGTGAATTTGGGGGATTTTGGGGGTCTCTGAGGGGTTTAGAAGGATCTGAGCAGGATTTTGGGGTGAATTTGGGGGGTTTTGGGCTGACCATTTTTGTCCCTCATTAGCATAAAGGGCGTGGCCACACCAGTGATCACGGGGCCTTGTTTGAATCAAAAGGGGCGTGGCCGAACACCAACATCCACACTCCAACCTCATTTGCGTATAGTCGGTGAATATTCATCATTTATTTGCATAAATACAGGCGTGATTCAATTAAATCTTATTTATTCCCTTGCAATAAACTTCATTTGCATGAAAAGCAGAGTCCATCAGCGTTAATTAATCGCATTTGCATCATTTGCATCAAGTGTTTCCCCAAGCCCTCCAAAAGACCCAAAATGACCCAAAACTTCCTCAAAAAGTCCCCAAAATGACCCAGAACTGCCCCAATTTTCCCCAAATCCCCCCAAACTGCCCCAGATCCCCCTTTTCCCCCCTAAAAACCGCATTTTCCTCCATTTTCAGCCATCTTTTCCATATTTGCTCATTTTTCCCATCTACGGCCGCCTCATTTGCATAGCGGCCGCGGCCCCGCCCCCAGGGGCGTGGCCTGACGGGCGACTCCTCCCCCAGCAGGCGGCGCATGCGCAGCTCCTGCTCGCCCTGGCTCTAGCCCGGCAGGCACTGAGACCTCCCGGCCACTAGGTGGCGCTAACGCAGTGGGTTTTGAGGCGATCTGAGGGCTTTGGGGGGAAATGTAGGGGATGATGGGGGTCCCAGGTAGAATATGGGGGATTGTGGGGTGAATTTGGTGGATTTTGGGGATCCTTGAGGGGTTTAGGGGCACCTGAAGTGGATTTGGGGGTGAATTTGGGGGATTTTGGGGGTCCCTGAGGGGTTTAGGGGCACCTGAAGTGGATTTTGGGGTGAATTTGGGGGATTTTGGGGGTCCTTGAGGGGTTTAGAAGGATCTGAGCAGGATTTTGGGGTGAATTTGGGGGATTTTGGCTGACCATATTTGTCCCTGATTAGCATAAAGGGCGTGGCCACAGCCAGTGATCACGGGGCCTTGTTTGAATCAAAAGGGGCGTGGCCTAACACCAACATCCACACTCCAACCTCATTTGCGTCTAGTCGGTGAATATTCATTTTTTTGCATAAATACAGGCGTGATTCAATTAAATCTTATTCATTCCCTTGCAATAAACTTCATTTGCATGAAAAGCAGAGTCCATCAGCGTTAATTAATCGCATTTCCATCATTTGCATCAAGTGTTTCCCCAAGCCCTCCAAAAGACCCAAAATGACCGAAAACTTCCCCAAAAAGTCCCCAAAATGACCCAGAACTGCCCCAATTTTCCCCAAATCCCCCCAAACTGCCCCCAGATCCCCCTATTCCCCCCTAAAAACTGCATTTTCCTCCATTTTCAGCCATCTTTTCCATAGTTGGTAATTTTTCCCATCTAAGGCCGCCTCATTTGCATAGCGGCCGCGGCCCCGCCCCCGGGGGCGTGGCCTGACGGGCGACTCCTCCCCCAGCAGGCGGCGCATGCGCAGCTCCTGCTCGGCCTGGCTCTAGCCCGGCAGGCACTGAGACCTCCCGGCCACTAGGTGGCGCTAACGCAGTGGGTTTGGAGGCGATCTGAGGGCTTTGGGGAAATGTAAGGGGAGATGGGGGTCCGGTAGAATATGGGGGATTTTTGTGGGTGAATTTGGTGGGATTTTGGGGATCCCTGGAGGGGTTTTAGGGGCACTGAAGTGGAATTTTGGGGTGGAATTTGGGGGATTTTGGGGTCCCCTGAGGGGTTTTAAGGGGCACCTGAGTTGGATTTTGGGGTGAATTTGGGGGGATTTGGGGGTCCCTTGAGGGGTTTTTTAGAACGGATCTGAGCAGGATTTTGGGGTGAATTAATGGGGATTTGGGCTGACCATATTTGTCCCTGATTAGCATAAAGGGCGTGGCCACACCCAGTGATCACGGGGCCTTGTTTGAATCAAAAGGGGCGTGGCCTAACACCAACATCCACACTCCAAACTCATTTGCGTATAGTCGGTGAATATTCATCATTTTTTGGCATAAATACAGGCGTGATTCAATTAAATCTTATTCATTCCTTTGCAATAAACTTCATTTGCATGAAAAGCAGAGTCCATCAGCGTTAATTAATCGCATTTCCATCATTTGCATCAAGTGTTTCCCCAAGCCCTCCAAAAGACCCAAAATGACCCAAAACTTCCCCAAAAAGTCCCCAAAATGACCCAGAACTGCCCCAATTTTCCCCAAATCCCCCAAACTGCCCCCAGATCCCCCTTTTCCCCCCTAAAAACCGCATTTTGCTCCATTTTCAGCCATCTTTTCCATATTTGGTCATTTTTCCCATCTAAGGCCGCTCATTTGCATAGCGGCCGCGGCCCCGCCCCCAGGGCCGTGGCCTGACGGGCGACTCCTCCTCCAGCAGGCGGCGCATGCGCAGCTCCTGCTCGGCCTGGCTCTAGCCCGGCAGGCACTGAGACCTCCCGGCCACTAGGTGGCGCTAACGCAGTGGGTTTGAAGGCGATCTGAGGGCTTTGGGAGGAAATGTAGGGGATGATGGGGGTCCCAGGTAGAATATGGGGGATTGTGGGGTGAATTTGGTGGATTTTGGGGATCCCTGAGGGGTTTAGGGGCACCTGAAGTGAATTTTGGGGTGAATTTGAAGGATTTTGGGGATCCCTGAGGGGTTTAGGGGCACCTGAAGTGGATTTTGGGGTGAATTTGGGGGATTTTGGGGGTCCTTGAGGGGTTTAGACGGATCTGAGCAGGATTTTGGGGTGTATTTAATGGGGATTTTGGGCTGACCGTGTTTGTCCCTCATTAGCATAAAGGGCGTGGCCACACCCAGTGATCACGGGGCCTTGTTTGAATCAAAAGGGGCGTGGCCTAACACCAACATCCACACTCCAACATCATTTGCGTCTAGTCGGTGAATATTCATCTTTTTTTTGCATAAATACAGGCGTGATTCAATTAAATCTTATTCATTCCCTTGCAATAAACTTCATTTGCATGAAAAGCAGAGTCCATCAGCGTTAATTAATCGCATTTCCATCATTTGTATCAAGTGTTTCCCCAAGCCCTCCAAAAGACCCAAAATGACCCAAAACTTCCCCAACAAGTCCCCAAAATGACCCAGAACTGCCCCAATTTTCCCCAAATCCCCCCAAACTGCCCCCAGATCCCCCTTTTCCCCCCTAAAAACCGCATTTTCCTCCATTTTCAGCCATCTTTTCCATAGTTGGTCATTTTCCCATCTAAGGCCGCCTCATTTGCATAGCGTCCGCGGCCCCGCCCCCAGGGGCGTGGCCTGACGGGCGACTCCTCCCCCAGCAGGCGGCGCATGCGCAGCTCCTGCTCGGCCTGGCTCTAGCCCGGCAGGCACTGAGACCTTCCGGCCACTAGGTGGCGCTAACGCAGTGGGTTTTGAGGCGATCTGAGGGCTTTGGGGGGAAATGTAGGGGATGATGTGGGTCCCAGGTAGAATATGGGGGATTGTGGGGTGAATTTGGTGGATTTTGGGGATCCCTGAGGGGTTTAGGGGCACCTGAAGTGGGATTTTGGGGTGAATTTGGGGGATTTTGGGTGTCCCTGAGCGGTTTAGGGGCACCTGAAGTGGATTTTGGGGTGAATTTGGAGGATTTTGGGGGTCTCTGAATGGTTTAGAAGGATCTGAGCAGGATTTTGTGGTGAATTTGGGAGGTTTTGGGCTGACCATATTTGTCCCTGATTAGCATAAAGGGCGTGGCCACACCCAGTGATCACGGGGCCTTGTTTGAATCAAA
This sequence comes from Eopsaltria australis, assembly GCA_034509425.1. NCBI lineage: Eukaryota > Metazoa > Chordata > Aves > Passeriformes > Petroicidae > Eopsaltria > Eopsaltria australis. The sequence goes on along the minus strand of JAVTVJ010004596.1, from coordinate 7,804 downwards.
AGGGGCGTGGCCTAACACCAACATCCACACTCCAAGCTCATTTGCGTCTAGTCGGTGAATATTCATCATTTTTTGGCATAAATACAGGCGTGATTCAATTAAATCTTATTCATTCCCTTGCAATAAACTTCATTTGCATGAAAAGCAGAGTCCATCAGCGTTAATTAATCGCATTTCCATCGTTTGCATCAAGTGTTTCCCCAAGCCCTCCAAAAGACCCAAAAAGACCCAAAACTTCCCCCAAAAGTCCCCAAAATGACCCAGAACTGCCCCAATTTTCCCCAAATCCCCCCAAACTGCCCCCAGATCCCCCTTTTCCCCCCTAAAAACCGCATTTTCCTCCATTTTCAGCCATCTTTTCCATAGTTGCTCATTTTTCCAATCTAAGGCCGCCTCATTTGCATAGCGGCCGCGGCCCCGCCCCCAGGGGCGTGGCCTGACGGGCGACTCCTCCCCCAGCAGGCGGCGCATGCGCAGCTCCTGCTCGGCCTGGCTCTAGCCCGGCAGGCACTGAGACCTCCCGGCCACTAGGTGGCGCTAACGCAGTGGGGTTTGAGGCGATCTGAGGGCTTGGGGGGGAAATTAGGGATGATGGTCCAGTAGAATATGGGGGATTGTGGGGTGAATTTAGGTGGATTTTGATCCCTGAGGGTTAGGGCACCTGAAGTGGCATTTTGGGGTGAATTGTTTTTTTTAGGGGGATTTGAAGTTCCCTGAGGATTTAGACGGATCTAGCAGGATTGGGGTGAATTTAATGGGATTGGGCTGACCATGTTGTCTCTCATTAGCATAAGGGCGTTGGCCACAGCCAGTGATCAGGGCCTTTTGAATCAAAAGGCGTGGCCTAACACCAACATCCACACTCCAACTTATTTGCGTCTAGTCGGGAATATTCATCCATTATTCATAAATACAGGCGTGATTCAATTAAATCTTATTCAGTCCCTTGCAATAAACTTCATTTGCATGAAAAGCAGAGTCCATCAGCGTTATTAATCGCATTTCCATCATTTGCATCAAGTGTTTCCCCAAGCCCTCCAAAAGACCCAAAATGACCCAAAACTTCCCCAAAAAGTCCCCCAAAATGACCCAGAACTGCCCCAATTTTCCCCAAATCCCCCCAAACTGCCCCCAGATCCCCCTTTTCCCCCCTAAAAACCGCATTTTCCTCCATTTTCAGCCATCTTTCCATATTTGCTCATTTTTCCCATCTAAGGCCGCCTCATTTGCATAGCGGCCGCGGCCCCGCCCCCAGGGGCGTGGCCTGACGGGCGACTCCTCCCCCAGCAGGCGGCGCATGCGCAGCTCCTGCTCGGCCTGGCTCTAGCCGGGCAGGCACTGAGACCTCCCGGCCACTAGGTGGCGCTAACGCAGTGGGTTTTGAGGCGATCTGAGGGCTTTGGGGGGAAATGTAGGGGATGATGGGGGTCCCAGGTAGAATATGGGGGATTGTAGGGTGAATTTGGTGGATTTGGGGATCCCTGAGGGGTTTAGGGGCACCTGAAGTGGATTTTGGGGTGAATTTGGGGGATTTTGGGTGTCCCTTAGCGGTTTAGGGGGATCTGAAGTGGATTTTGGGGTGAATTTGGGGGATTTTAGGGGTCCCTGAGGGGTTTAGATGGATCTGAGCAGGATTTTGGCGTGAATTTGGGGGGTTTTGGGCTGACCGTATTTGTCCCTGATTAGCATAAAGGGCGTGGCCACAGCCAGTGATCACGGGGCCTTGTTTGAATCAAAAGGGGCGTGGCCTAACACCAACATCCACACTCCAACATCATTTGCGTCTAGTCGGTGAATATTCATCATTTTTTTGCATAAATACAGGCGTGATTCAATTAAATCCTATTCATTCCCTTGCAATAAACTTCATTTGCATGAAAAGCAGAGTCCATCAGCGTTAATTAATCGCATTTCCATCATTTGCATCAAGTGTTTCCTCAAGCCCTCCAAAAGACCCAAAATGACCCAAAACTTCCCCAAAAAGTCTCCAAAATGACCCAGAACTGCCCCACTTTTCCCCAAATCCCCCCCAAACTTGCCCCAGATCCCCCTTCCCCCTAAAAACGCATTTCCCTCCATTTTCAAGCCATCTTTTCCATAGGTTGCTCATTTTTCCCATCTAAGGCCCGCCTTCATTTGCATAGCGCCGCGCCCCGCCCCCAGGGCCGTGGCCTGACGGGCATCCTCCCCAGCAGGCGCGCATGCGCAGCTCCTGCTCGGCCTGGCTCTAGCCCGGCAGGCACTGAGACCTCCCGGCCACTAGGTGGCGCTAACGCAGTGGGTTTTGAGGCGATCTGAGGGCTTTGGGGGGAAATGTAGGGGATGATGGGAGTCCCAGGTAGAATATGGGGGATTGTGGGGTGAATTTGGTGGATTTTGGGGATCCCTGAGGGGCTTAGGGGCACCTGAAATGGATTTTGGGGTGAATTTGGTGGATTTTGGGGATCCCTGAGGGGTTTAGGGGCACCTGAAGTGGATTTTGGGGTGAATTTGGGGGATTTTGGGGGTCCCTGAGGGGTTTAGACGGATCTGAGCAGGATTTTGGGGTGAATTTAATGGGGATTTTGGGCTGACCATGTTTGTCCCTCATTAGCATAAAGGGCGTGGCCACAGCCAGTGATCACGGGGCCCTGTTTGAATCAAAAGGGGCGTGGCCTAACACCAACATCCACACTCCAACCTCATTTGCGTATAGTCGGTGAATATTCATCATTTTTCTGCATAAATACAGGCGTGATTCAATTAGATCTTATTCATTCCCTTGCAATAAACTTCATTTGCATGAAAAGCAGAGTCCCTCAGCGTTAATTAATCGCATTTCCATCATTTGCATCAAGTGTTTCCCCAAGCCCTCCAAAAGACCCAAAATGACCCAAAACTTCCCCAAAAAGTCCCCAAAATGACCCAGAACTGCCCCAATTTTCCCCAAATCCCCCCAAACTGCCCCCAGATCCCCCTTTTCCCCCCTAAAAACCGCATTTTCGTCCATTTTCAGCCATCTTTTCCATATTTGGTCATTTTTCCCATCTAAGGCCGCCTCATTTGCATAGCGGCCGCGGCCCCGCCCCCAGGGCCGTGGCCTGACGGGCGACTCCTCCCCCAGCAGGCGGCGCATGCGCAGCTCCTGCTCGGCCTGGCTCTAGCCCGGCTGGCACTGAGACCTCCCGGCCACTAGGTGGCGCTAACGCAGTGGGTTTTGAGGCGATCTGAGGGCTTTGGGGGGAAATGTAGGGGATGATGGGGGTCCTAGGTAGAATATGGGGGAGTGTGGGGTGAATTTGGTGGATTTTGGGGATCCCTGAGGGGTTTAGGGGCACCTGAAGTGGATTTTGGGGTGAATTTGGGGGATTTTGGGGGTCCCTGAGGGGTTTAGAAGGATCTGAGCAGGATTTTGCGGTGAATTTAATGGGGATTTTGGGCTGACCATGTGTGTCTCTCATTAGCATAAAGGGCGTGGCCACAGCCAGTGATCAGGGGGCCTTGTTTGAATCAAAAGGGGCGTGGCCTAACACCAACATCCACACTCCAACCTCATTTGCGTCTAGTCGGTGAATATTCATCATTTTTTGCATAAATACAGGCGTGATTCAATTAAATCTTATTCATTCCCTTGCAATAAACTTCATTTGCATGAAAAGCAGAGTCCATCAGCGTTAATTAATCGCATTTCCATCATTTGCATCAAGTGTTTCCCCAAGCCCTCCAAAAAACCCAAAATGACCCAAAACTTCCCCAAAAAGTCCCCAAAATGACCCAGAACTGCCCCAATTTTCCCCAAATCCCCCCAAACTGCCCCCAGATCCCCCTTTTCCCCCCTAAAAACCCGCATTTTCCTCCATTTTCAGCCATCTTTTCCATATTTGCTCATTTTTCCCATCTAAGGCCGCCTCATTTGCATAGCGGCCGCCGCCCCGCCCCCAGGGGCGTGGCCTGACGGGCGACTCCTCCCCCAGCAGGCGGCGCATGCGCAGCTCCTGCTCGGCCTGGCTCTAGCCCGGCAGGCACTGAGACCTCCCGGCCACTAGGTGGCGCTAACGCAGTGGGTTTTGAGGCAATCTGAGGGCTTTGGGGGGAAATGGAGGGGATGATGGGGGTCCCAGGTAGAATATGGGGGATTGTGGGGTGAATTTGGTGGATTTTGGGATCCCTGAGGGGTTTAGGGGCACCTGAAGTGGATTTTGGGGTGAATTTGGGGGATTTTGGGGGTCCTTGAGGGGTTTAGACGGATCTGAAGTGGGATTTTGGGGTGAATCTTGGGGAATTTTGGGGGTCCCTGAGGTTTAGAAGATCTGAGCAGATTTTGGCCATGTGAATGGGGGGGTTTTGGCTGACCGTAATTTGTCCACTGATTAGCATAAAGGCGTGGCGCCACAGCCAGTGATCACGGGGCCTTGTTTGAATCAAAAGGGGCGTGGCCTAACACCAACATCCACACTCCAACCTCATGTGCGTATAGTCGGAGAATATTCATCATTTTTTGGCATAAATACAGGCGTGATTCAATTAAATCTTATTCATTCCCTTGCAATAAACTTCATTTGCATGAAAAACAGAGTCCATCAGCGTTAATTAATCGCATTTCCATCATTTGCATCAAGTGTTTCCCCAAGCCCTCCAAAAGACCCAAAATGACCCAAAACTTCCCCAAAAAGTCCCCAAAATGACCCAGAACGGCCCCAATTTTCCCCAAATCCCCCCAAACTGCCCCCAGATCCCCCTTTTCCCCCCTAAAAACCGCATTTTCCTCCATTTTCAGCCATCTTTTCCATAGTTGCTCATTTTTCCCATCTAAGGCCGCCTCATTTGCATAGCGGCCGCGGCCCCGCCCCCAGGGGCGTGGCCTGACGCGCGACTCCTCCCCCAGCAGGCGGCGCATGCGCAGCTCCTGCTCGGCCTGGCTCTAGCCCGGCAGGCACTGAGACCTCCCGGCCACTAGGTGGCGCTAACGCAGTGGGTTTTGAGGCGATCTGAGGGCTTTGGGGGGAAATGTAGGGGATGATGGGGGTCCCAGGTAGAATATGGGGGATTGTGGGTTGAATTTGGTGGATTTTGGGGATCCCTGAGGGGTTTAGGGGCACCTGAAGTGGATTTTGGGGTGAATTTGGGGGATTTTGGGTGTCCCTGAGCGGTTTAGGGGGATCTGAAGTGGATTTTGGGGTGAATTTGGGGGATTTTAGGCTGACCGTATTTGTCCGCTGATTAGCCATTAACGGGCGTGGCCACACCCAGTTCAAGCCTGGGCCTTGTATTGAATTCAAAAACGGCGGGCGTGCCTAACCACCAACATCCAAACAGCTCCAACCTCATTCGTCTAGTCGGCTGAATATCATCATTTTTTTGCCATACAATATAGGCGTCATTCAATTAAATCTTATTCATTCCCTTGCCATAACTCATTGCATGAAAAGCAGAGTCCATCAGCGGAATTAATCGCGGATTTCCATCATTTGCATCAAGTGTTTCTCCAAGCCCTCCAAAAGACCCAAAATGACCCAAAACTTCCCCAAAAAGTCCCCAAAATGACCCAGAACTGCCCCAATTTTCCCCAAATCCCCCCAAACTGCCCCCAGATCCCCCTTTCCCCCCCTAAAAACCGCATTTTCCTCCATTTTCAGCCATCTTTTCCATAGTTGCTCATTTTTCCCATCTAAGGCCGCCTCATTTGCATAGCGGCCGCGGCCCCGCCCCCAGGGGCCTGGCCTGACGGGCGACTCCTCCCCCAGCAGGCGGCGCATGCGCAGCTCCTGCTCGGCCTGGCTCTAGCCCGGCAGGCACTGAGACCTCCCGGCCACTAGGTGGCGCTACCGCAGTGGGTTTTGAGGCGATCTGAGGGCTTTGGGGGGAAATGTAGGGGATGATAGGGGTCCCAGGTAGAATATGGGGGATTGTGGGGTGAATTTCGGGAAATTTTGGGATCCTGAGCGGGTTTAGGGGCCACCTGAAGTGGATTTTGGGGTGAATTGGGGATTTGGGCGGCTCCCTGAGCCGGTTTAGACGGACTGAGCAGGATTTTGGGGTGAATTTAATGGGGATTTTGGGCTGACCATATTTGTCCCTCATTAGCATAAAGGGCGTGGCCACACCCAGTGATCACGGGGCCTTGTTTGAATCAAAAGGGGCCTGGCCTAACACCAACATCCACACTCCAACCTCATTTGCATATAGTCGGTGAATATTCATCATTTTTTTGCATAAATACAGGCGTGATTCAATGAAATCTTATTCATTCCCTTGCAATAAACTTCATTTTCATGAAAAGCAGAGTCCATCAGCGTTAATTAATCGCATTTCCATCATTTGCATCAAGTGTTCCCCAAGCCCTCCAAAAGACTCAAAATGACCCAAAACTTCCCCAAAAAGTCCCCAAAATGACCCAGAACTGCCCCAATTTTCCCCAAATCCCCCCAAACTGCCCCCAGATCCCCCTTTTTCCCCCCTAAAAACCGCATTTTCCTCCATTTTCAGCCATCTTTTCCATATTTGCTCATTTTTCCCATCTAAGGCCGCCTCATTTGCATAGCGGCCGCGGTCCCGCACCCAGGGGCGTGGCCTGACGGGCGACTCCTCCCCCAGCAGGCAGCGCATGCGCAGCTCCTGCTCCGCCTGGCTCTAGCCCGGCAGGCACTGAGACCTCCCGGCCACTAGGTGGCGCTAACGCAGTGGGTTTGGAGGCGATCTGAGGGCTTTGGGGGGAAATGTAGGGGATGATGGGGGTCCCAGGCAGAATATGGGGGATTGTGGGGTGAATTTGGTGGATTTTGGGGATCCCTGAGGGGTTTAGGGGCACCTGAAGTGGATTTTGGGGTGAATTTGGGGATTTTGGGGGTCCCTGAGCGGTTTAGGGGGATCTGAAGTGGATTTTGGGGTGAATTTAATGGGGATTTTGGCTGACCATGTTGTCCGCTCAATTAGCATAAAGAGGCGTAGCACGCCAGTGATCACGGGCCTTGTTTGAATCAAAAGGGGCGTGGCCTAACACCAACATCCACACCTCCAACCTCCATTTGCCGTCTATCGGTGAATATCATCATTTTTTTGCATAAATTACAACGGCGTGATCAATTAAATTTATCATTCCCTGCCAATAAACTTCATTTTGCATGAAAAGCAGAGTCCATCAGCGTTAATCAAGCGCATTTCCATCATTTGCATCAAGTGTTTCCCCAAGCCCTCCAAAAGACCCAAAATGACCCAAAACTTCCCCAAAATTCCCCAAAATGACCCAGAACTGCCCCAATTTTCCCAAATCCCCCCAAACTGCCCCCAGATCCCCCTTTTCCCCCCTAAAAACCGCATTTTCCTCCATTTTCAGCCATCTTTTCCATATTTGGTCATTTTTCCCATCTAAGGCCGCCTCATTTGCATAGCGGCCGCGGCCCCGCCCCAGGGGCGTAGCCTGACGGGCGACTCCTCCCCCAGCAGGCGGCGCATGCGCAGCTCCTGCTCGGCCTGGCTCTAGCCCGGCAGGCACTGAGACCTCCCGGGCACTAGGTGGCGCTAACGCAGTGGGTTTTGAGGCGATCTGAGGGCTTTGGGGGGAAATGTAGGGGATGATGGGCGTCCCAGGTAGAATATGGGGGATTGTGGGGTGAATTTGGTGGATTTTGGGGATCCCTGAGGGGTTTAGGGGCACCTGAAGTGGATTTTGGGGGTGAATTTGGGGGATTTTGGGTGTCCCTGAGGGGTTTAGGGGATCTGAAGTGGATTTTGGGGTGAATTTGGGGGATTTTGGGGGTCCTTGAGGCGTTTAGACGGATCTGAGCATGATTTTGGGGTGAATTTAATGGGGATTTTGGGCTGACCA
>JAVTVJ010004595.1:0-10486 GCA_034509425.1 Eopsaltria australis | reverse complement strand
GTTGCATTTGTAGGACTAAAACCCCCCACCAAACCGATATCATGAATCTGGGGGCCTAAGTTTTCTTTCACATGGAAAAGTGCCATCATTTGTATCGTAGGCCCCCTGTCTGGGAGTCGACTGCCGCCTCTTCAAAATCCGCGTGGAGCAAGATCCCTCACAGACCCAAGCGGCCACCGACAAGGACCCTGGCTGCCCTTGCAGGGCCAAAACCCTCCTCCAAACTGACATCAAGAAAGTGGGGGGCAGAGTTCTCTTTCTCAGAGAAAAGGGACACTTTTTGTGTCCCGGCCCGAAGGCACTCTGCTCGCGGACGCCACCTGTAATGCCGAACGGATCAAGATCCTTCCCAGACCCAAGCTGCCATAACTAGAACTCTGGCTGCAATTGTAGGGCTAAATGCCTCCTAAAAAATGGCATCATGCATCTGGGGGACTGAGTTTTCTTTCACATGGAAAAGCGCCATTGTTTGTATCGAAGGCCACATATCTGGGAGTTGACAGCCGCATGCTGAAATTCCGCATGGATTAAGATTCCGCGCAGACCCAAGCTGCCACCGACAAGGACCCTGGCTGCCCTTGCAGGGCCAAAACCCTCCTCCAAACTGACATCAAGAAAGTGGGGGGCAGAGTTCTCTTTCTCAGAGAAAAGGGACACTTTTTGTGTCCCGGCGGTAAGGCACTGTGCTCCCGGACGGCACCTGAAATTCCGTATGGATCAAGATTATTCGCTGACGCAAGCTGCCATCAACCAGGACTCTGGTTGCATTTGTAGAGCTAAAACCCTCCACCAAACCGACATCATGAATCTGGGGGCCTAAGTTTTCTTTCACGTGGAAAAGTGCCATCATTTGTATCGTAGGCACCATGTCAGGGAGTCGACTGCCGCCTCTTCAAATTCCGCATGGAGCAAGATCCGTCACAGACCCAAGCTGCCACCGACAAGGACCCTGGCTGCCCTTGCATGGCCAAAACCCTCTTCCAAACTGACATCAAGAAACTGGGGGGCAGCATTTCCTTTCCAGAGAAAGAGAACTTTGTGTATCCCGGCCCTAAGGCACTCTTCCCCGCGGACGACACATGAAATGCCACATGGATCAAGATCCTTCCCAGACCCAAGCTGCCATCAACTACAACTCTGGCTGCAATTGTAGGGCTAAATGCCTCCTAAAAACTGGCATCATACATCTGGGGGACTGAGTTTTCTTTCACGTGGAAATGCGCCATTGTTTGCATCGAAGGCCACATATCTGGGAGTTGTCTGCGTTATGCTGAAATTCCGCACAGATTAAGATTCCTCGCAGACCCAAGCTGCCACCAAGAAGGACACTGACTGCCCTTGCAGGGCCAAAACCCTCCTCCAAACTGACATCAAGAAACTGGGGGGCAGAGTTCTCTTTCTCAAAGAAAAGGGACACTTTTTGTGTCCCAGCCCTAAGGCACTGTGCTCCCTGTTGCCTCCTGAAAATTCGTATGGATCAAGATCCCTCGCCGACCTAAGGTGCCACAATAAAGAGCCCTGGCTGCCCTTGCAGGGCCAAAACCCTCCTCCAAAGTGACATCAAGAAACTGGGGGGCAGAGTTGTCTTTCTCAGAGAAAACGGACACTTTTTGTGTCTCGGCTCTAAGGCACTCTGCTCTCTGCTGCCTCCTGAAATTCCGTATGGATCAAGATTATTCGCTGACGCAAGCTGCCATCAACCAGGACTCTGGTTGCATTTGTAAGGCTAAAACCCCCCACAAAACCGATATCATGAATCTGGGGGCCTAAGTTTTCTTTCACGTGGAAAAGTGCCATCATTTGTATGGTAGGCCCCCTGTCTGGGAGTCGACTGCCGCCACTTCAAATTCTGCATGGAGCAAGATCCCTCACAGACCCAAGCTGCCACCGACAAGGACCCTGGCTGCCCTTGCAGGGCCAAAACCCTCCTCCAAACTGACTTTAAGAAACTGGGGGACAGAGTTCTCTTTCTCAGAGAAAAGGGACACTTTTTGTGTCCCGGCCCTAAGGCACTCTTCCCCTCGTACGCCACCTGAAATGCCACATGGATCAAGATCCTTCCCAGACCCAAGCTGCCATCAACTAGAACTCTGGCTGCAATTGTAGGGCTAAAGGCCACCTAAAAGCTGGCATCATGGATCTGGGGGACTGAGTTTTCTTTCACTTGGAAATGCACCAATGTTTGCATCAAAGGCCACATATCTGGGAGATGTCTGCGTCATGCTGAAATTCCGCACAGATTAAGATTCCTCGCAGACCCAAGCTGCCACCAAGAAGGACACTGACTGCCCTTGCAGGGCCAAAACCCTCCTCCAAACTGACATCAAGAACCTGGGGGCAGAGTTCTCTTTCTCAGAGAAAAGGGAGACTTTTTGTGTCCCGGCCCTAAGGCACTGTGCTCCCGGACGCCACCTGAATATCCGTATGGATCAAGATTATTCGCTGACGCAAGCTGCCATCAACCAGGACTCTGGTTGCATTTCTAGGGCTAAATGCCTCCTAAAAACTGGCATCATGCATCTGGGGGACTAAGTTTTCTTTCACATGGAAATGCGCCATTGTTTGCATCGAAGGCCACATATGTGGGAGTTGAGTGCCTCATGCGTTAATTCCGCATGGATTAAGATTCCTCGCAGACCCAAGGTGCAACCAAGAAAAATCCTGACTGCCCTTGCAGGGCCAAAACCCTCCTCCAAACTGACATCAAGAAACTGGGGGGCAGAGTTCTCTTTCCAGAGAAAAAGGGACACTTTGTGTCCCGGCCCAAGGCACTCGCTCCCCGGACGCCACCTGAAATTCCGTATGAATCAAGATTATCCTTGAAGAAAGCTGCATCAACCAGGACTCTGGTTGCCATTTGAAGGGCTAAAACCCCCCACCAAACCGATATCATGAATCTGGGGGCCTAAGTTTTCTTCCACGTGGAAAAGTGCCATCATTTGTATCGTAGGCCCCATGTCTGGGAGTCGACTGCCGCCTCTTCAAATTCCGCATGGAGCAAGATCCCTCACAGAACCAAGCTGCCACCGACTAGGACCCTGGCTGCGCTTGCAGGGCCAAAACCCCTCCTCCCAAACTGACATCAGAAACCTGGGGCCAGAGTTCTCTTTCTCAGAGAAAAGGGACAACTTTTTGTGTCCTGCCCTAAGCACTTGCTCCCGGAATGCCACCTGAAATTCCGCTATGGATCAAGATATTCACTGACGCAAGCTGCCATCAAACCAGGACCCTGGCTGCCCTTGCAGGCCAACCTCCACCAAACCGACATCATGAATCTGGGGGCCTAAGTTTTCTTTCACGTGGAAAAGTGCAATCATTTGTATCGCAGGCCCCCTGTCTGGGAGTCGACTGCCGCCTCTTAAATTCCGCATGGAGCAAGATCCCTCACAGACCCAAGCTGCCACCGACTAGGACCCTGGCTGCCCTTGCAGGGCCAAAACCCTCCTCCAAACTGACATCAAGAAACTGGGGGGCAGAGTTCTCTTTCTCAGAGAAAAGGGACACTTTTTGTGTCCTGGCCCTAAGGCACTGCTGCTCCCTGCTGCCTCCTGAAAATTCGTATGGATCAAGATTCCTCGCAGGCCTAAGGTGCCACAATAAAGAGCCTTGGCTGCCCTTGCAGGGCCAAAACCCTCCTCCAAACTGACATCAAGAAAGTGGGGGGCAAGAGTTCTCCTTTCTCAAGAGAAAAGGGACACTTTTGTGCCCGGCCCTTAGGCACCTGCTCCGGACGCCCACCTGAAAAATTCCGTAAGGATCAAGATTATTCCCTGACGCAAGATGCCATCAACCAGGACTCTGGTTGCATTTGTAGGGCCAAAACCCTCCTCCAAACTGACATCAAGAAACTGCGGGGCAGAGTTCTCTTTCTCAGAGAAAAGGGACACTTTTTGTGTACCGGCTCTAAGGCACTGTGCTCACGGACGCCACCTGAAATGCCGCACGGATAAAGATACTTCCCAGACCCAAGCTGCCATCAACTAGAACTCTGGCTGGAAATCTAGGGCTAAATGCCTCCTAAAAACTGGCATCATGGATCCGGGGGACTGAGTTTTCTTTCACATGGAAAAGCGCCATCGTTTGTTTTGGAGGCCCCATGGCCGGGGGGTTGACAGCCGCTTGCGAAAATTCTGCACAGATTAAGATTCCTCGCAGACCCAAGCTGCCACCAAAAGAGACACTGACTGCCTTTGCAGGGCCAAAACCCTCCTCCAAACTGACATCAAGAAACTGGGGGGCAGAGTTCTCTTTCTCAAAAAAAGGGACACTTTTTGTTCCCGGCCCTAGCACTCTGCCCTCCCGGACGCCACCTGAAATTCCGTATGGATCAATATTATTCACTGACGCAAGCTGACTATCAACACGACTTCTGCGTGTGCATTTGTAGGGCAAAACCCCTCCACCCAAACAGACATCATGAATCTGCGTGGCCTCATTTTCTTTCTAACGTTGGACAGTGCCATCATTGTATCGTACGGCTCCATGTCTAGGATCGAACTGGCGGCCTTCTTCCAATTCCGTGGAAGCAAGATTCCTCGCAGACCCAAGCTGCCACCGACAGGGACGCTGGCTGGCTTTGCAGGGCCAAAACCCTCCTCCAAACTGACATCAAGAAAGTGGGGGGCAGAGTTCTCTTTCTCAGAGAAAAGGGACACTTTTTGTGTCCCGGCCCTAAGGCACTCTGCTCCCGGACGCCACCTGAAATTCCGTATGGATCAAGATTACTCGCTGACGCAAGCTGCCATCAACCAGGACTCTGGTTGCATTTGTAGGGCTAAAACCCTCCACCAAACCGACATCATGAATCTGGGGGCCTAAGTTTTTCTTCACGTGGAAAAGTGCCATCATTTGTATCGCAGGCCCCCTGTCTGGGAGTCGACTGCCGCCTCTTCAAATTCCGCATGGAGCAAGATTCCTCACAGACCCAAGTTTCCACCAACAAGGACCCTGGCTGCCCTTGCAGGGCCAAAATCTCCTCCAACTGACTTTTTAAGAAACTTGGGGAGAAGAGTTCTCTTTTCTCAGAGAAAAGGGACACTTTTCGTTGTGTCCCGGCCCTAAGGCCACTGTGCTCCCGGATGCCACCTGAAAATGCCGCATGGAGCAAGATCCCTCACAGACCCAAGCTGCCACCGACAAGGACCCTGGCTGCCTTTGAAGGGCCAAAACCCCCCTCCAAACTGACATCAAGAAACTGGGGGGCAGAGCTCTCTTTCTCAGAGAAAAGGGACACTTTTTGTGTCCCGGCCCTAAGGCACTCTTCCCCTCGTACGCCACCTGAAATTCCACATGATTCAAGATCCTTCCCAGACCCAAGCTGCCATCAACTAGAACTCTGGCTGCAATTGTAGGGCTAAATGCCACCTAAAAACTGGCATCATGCATCTGGGGGACTGAGTTTTCTTTCACTTGGAAATGCGCCATTGTTTGCATCGAAGGCCACATATCTGGGAGTTGACTGCCTCATGCTGAAATTCCGCACAGATTAATATTCCTCGCAGACGCAAGCTGCCACCAAGAATGACCCTGGCTGCCCTTGCAGGGCCAAAACCCTCCTCCAAACTGACATCAAGAAACCTGGGGGCAGAGCTCTCTTTCTCAGAGAAAAGAACACTTTTGTGTCCCGGCCCTAAGGCACTGTGCTCCCGGACGCCACCTGAATATCCGTATGGATCAAGATTATTCGCTGACGCAAGCTGCCATCAACCAGGACTCTGGTTGCATTTGTAGGGCTAAAACCCCCCACAAAACCGATATCATGAATCTGTGGGCCTAAGTTTTCTTTCACGTGGAAAAGTGCCATCATTTGTATCGTAGGCCCCCTGTCTGGGAGACGACTGCCGCCTCTTCAAATTCCACATGGAGCAAGATCCCTCACAGACCAGAGCTGCCGCCGACTAGGACCCTGGCTGCCCTTGCAGGGCCAAAACCCTCCTCCAAACTGACATCAAGAAACTGGGGGGCAGACTTCTCTTTCTCAGAGAAAAGGGACACTTTTTGTGTCCCGGCCCTAAGGCACTCTGCTCCCGGACGCCACCTAATATTCCGTATGAAGCAAGATTCCTTGCAGACCCAAGCAGCCACCGACAAGGACCCTGGCTGCCCTCGCAGGGCCAAAACCCCCCTCCAAACTGACATCAAGAAAGTGGGGGGCAGAGTTCTCTTTCTCAAAAAAAAAGGACACTTTTTGTGTGCCGGCCCTAAGGCACTGTGCTCCCTCTTGCCTCCTGAAAATTCGTATGGATCAAGATCCCTCGCCGACAAGAGGTGGCACAATAAAGAGCCCTGGCTGCCGTTGCAGGGCCAAAACCCTCCTCCAAATTGACATCAAGAAACTGGGGGGCAGAGTTCTCTTTCTCAGAGAAAAAGGACACTTTTTGTGTCTCGGCCCTAAGGCACTCTGCTCCCTGCTGCATCCGGAAATTCCGTATGGATCAAGATTATTCGCTGACGCAAGCTGCCATCAACCAGGACTCTGGTTGCATTTGTAAGGCTAAAACCCCCCACAAAACCGATATCATGAATCTGGGGGCCTAAGTTTTCTTTCACGTGGAAAAGTGCCATCATTTGTATCGTAGGCCCCCTGTCTGGTTGTCGACAGCCGCCTCTTCAAATTCCGCATGGAGCAAGATCCCTCACAGATCCAAGCTGCCACCAGCAAGGACCCTGGCTGCCCTTGCAGGGCCAAAACCCTCCTCCAAACTGACATCAAGAAAGTGGGGGGCAGAGTTCTCTTTCTCAGAGAAAAGGGACACTTTTTGTGTCCGGCCCTAAGGCACTGTGCTCCCGGATGCCTCCTGAAATTCCGTATGGATCAAGATCCCTCACAGACCCAGCTGCCACCGACAAGGACCCTGGCTGCCCTTGCAGGGCCAAAACCCTCCTCCAAACTGACATCAAGAAACTGGGGGGCAGAGTTCTCTTTCTCAGAGAAAACGGACACTTTTTATGTCCCTGCCCTAAGGCACTCTTCCCCTCGTACGCCACCTGAAATGCCACATGGATCAAGATCCTTCCCAGACCCAAGCTGCCATCAACTAGAACTCTAGCTGCAATTGTAGGGCTAAATGCCTCCTAAAAACTGGCATCATGCATCTGGGGGACTGAGTTTTCTTTCACGTCGAAATGCGCCATCGTTTGCATCGAAGGCCACATATCTCGGAGTAGACTGCCTCATGCTGAAATTCCGCACAGATTAAGATTCCTCGCGAACCCAAGCTGCCACCAAGAAGGACACTGACTGCCCTTGCAGGGCCAAAACCCTCCTCCAAACTGACATCAAGAAACCTGGGGGCAGAGTTCTCTTTCTCAGAGAAAAGGGACACTTTTTGTGTCCCGGCCCTAAGGCACTGTGCTCCCGGACGCCACCTGAAATTCCGTATGGATCAAGATTATTCGCTGACGCAAGCTGCCATCAACCAACTCGGTTGCATTTGTAGGGCCAAAAACCCCACCAAACCGATATCATGAATCTGGGGGCTAAGTTTTTCTTTCACGTGGCAAAAGTGCCATCATTTGTATCGTAGGCCCCCTAGATCTGAAGTCGACTGCCGCCTCTCAAATCCGCATGGATCAAGATCCCTCACAGACCCAAGCTGCCACCGACAAGAACCCTGGCTGCCCTTGCAGGGCCAAAACCCTTTTCCAAACTGACATCAAGAAACTGGGGGGCAGAGTTCTCTTTCTCAGAGAAAAGGGACACTTTTTGTGTCCCGGCCCTAAGGCACTGTGCTCCCAGCGCCTCCTGAAATGCCGCACGGGTCAAGATCCTTCCCAGACCCAAGCTGCCATCAACTAGAACTCTGGCTGCAATTGTAGGGCTAAATGCCTCCTAAAAACTGGCATCATGGATCTGGGGGACTGAGTTTTCTTTCACTTGGATAAGCGCCATTGTTTGTATCGAAGGCCACATATCTGGGAGTTGACAGCCGCATGCTGAAATTCTGCACAGATTAAGATTCCTCGCAGACCCAAGCTGCCACCGACAAGTACCCTGGCTGCCTTTGCAGGGCCAAAACCCTCTTCCAAACTGACATCAAGAAACTGGGGGGCAGAGCTCTCTTTCTCAGAGTAAAGTACACTTTTGTGTCCCGGCCCTAAGGAACTCTGCTCCCGGACGCCACCTGAATATCCGTATGGATCAAGATTATTCGCTGACGCAAGCTGCCATCAACCAGGACTCTGGTTGCATTTCTAGGGCTAAATGCCTGCTAAAAACTGGCATCATGCATCTGGGGGACTAAGTTTTCTTTCACATGGAAATGCGCCTTTGTTTGCATCGAAGGCCACATATCTGGGAGTTGAGTGCCTCATGCGTTAATTCCGCATGGATTAAGATTCCTCGCAGACCCAAGGAGCAACCAAGAAAAATCCTGACTGCCCTTGCAGGGCCAAAACCCTCCTCCAAAGTAACATCAAGAAAGTGGGGGGCAGAGTTCTCTTTCTCAGAGAAAAGGGACACTTTTTGTGTCCTGGCCCTAAGGCACTGTGCTCCCGCACACCACCTGAAATTCCGTATGAATCAAGATTATTCGCTGACGCAAGCTGCCATCAACCAGGACTCTGGTTGCATTTGTAGGGCTAAAAACCCCCACCAAACCGATATCATGACTCTCGGGGCCTAAGTTTTCTTTCACGTGGAAAAGTGCCATCATTTCTATCGCAGGCCCCCTGTCTGGGAGTCGACTGCCGCCTCTTCAAGTTCCGCATGGATCAAGATCCCTCACAGACCCAAGCTGCCACCGACTAGGACCCTGGCTGCCCTTGCAGGGCATAAACCCTCCTCCAAACTGACATCAAGAAACTGGGGGGCAGAGTTCTCTTTCTCAGAGAAAAGGGACACTTTTTGTGTCCCGGCCCTAAGGCACTGTGCTCCCAGATGCCACCTGAAATTCCGTATGGATCAAGATTATTCGCTGACGCAAGCTGCCATCAACCAGGACTCTGGTTGCATTTGTAGGGCTAAAACCCTCCACCAAACCGACATCATGAATCTGGGGGCCTAAGTTTTCTTTCACGTGGAAAAGTGCCATCATTTGTATCGTAGCCCCCTGTCTGGGAGTCGACTGCCGCCTCTTCAAATTCCGCATGGAGCAAGATCCCTCACAGACCCAAGCTGCCACCGACAAGGACCCTGGCTGCCCTTGCAGGGCCAAAACCCTCCTCCAAACTGACATCAAGAAACTGGGGGGCAGAGTTCTCTTTCTCAGAGGAAAGGGACACTTTTTGTTTCTCGGCCCTAAGGCACTCTTCCCCTCGTACGCCACCGGGAATGCCACATGGATCAAGATCCTTCCCAGACCCAAGCTGCCATTACTAGAACTCTGGCTGCAATTGTAGGGCTAAATGCCACCTAAAAGCTGGCATCATGCATCTGGGGGACTGAGTTTTCTTTCACGTGGAAATGCGCCATTGTTTGCATCAAAGGCCACATATCTGGGAGATGTCTGTGTCATGCTGAAATTCCGCACAGATTAAGATCCCTCGCAGACCCAAGCTGCCACCAAGAAGGACACTGACTGCCCTTGCAGGGCCAAAACCCTCCTCCAAACTGACATCAAGAAACTGGGGGGCAGAGTTCTCTTTCTCAGAGAAAAGGGACACTTTTTGTGTCCCAGCCCTAAGGCACTGTGCTCCCGGAAGCCACCTGAAATTCTGGATGGATCAAGATTACTGGCTGACGCAAGCTGCCATCAACCAGTACTCTGGTTGCAATTGTAGGGCTAAATGCCTCCTAAAAACTGGCATCATGAATCTGGGGGACTAAGTTTTCTTTCACATGGAAATGTGCCATTGTTTGCATCGAAGGCCACATATCTGGGAGTTGAGTGCCTCATGCGTTAATTCCGCATGGATTAAGATTCCTCGCAGACCCAAGGAGCAACCAAGAAAAATCCTGACTGCCCTTGCAGGGCCAAACCCTCCTCCAAACTGACATCAAGAAACTGGGGGGCAGAGTTCTCTTTCTCAGAGAAAAGGGACACTTTTTGTATCCCGGCCCTAAGGCACTTCGCTCCCGGACGCCACCTGAAATTCCGTATGAATCAAGATTATTCGCTGAAGCAAGCTGCCATCAACCAGGACTCTGGTTGCATTTGTAGGACTAAAACCCCCACCAAACCGATATCATGAATCTGGGGGCCTAAGTTTTCTTTCACATGGAAAAGTGCCATCATTTGTATCGTAGGCCCCCTGTCTGGGAGTCGACTGCCGCCTCTTCTAATTCCGCATGGAGCAAGATCCCTCACAGACCCAAGCTGCCACCGACTAGGACCCTGGCTGCGCTTGCAGGGCCAAAACCCTCCTCCAAACTGACATCAAGAAACTGGGGGGCAGAGTTCTCTTTCTCAGAGAAAAGGGACACTTTTTGTGTCCTGGCCCTAAGGCACTCTGCTCCCGGATGCCACCTGAAATTCCGTATGGATCAAGATTGTTCACTGACGCAAGCTGCCATCAACCAGGACCCTGGCTGCCCTTGCAGGGCCAA
>JAVTVJ010004594.1:0-12608 GCA_034509425.1 Eopsaltria australis | reverse complement strand
ATGGCTGCCGCAGTGCCCGGATGTACTCGGCGCATGCGCAATTGGTCCCGAACTACCAAAATGGCCGCCGAAGTGCCGGGATGTACTCCGCGCATGCGCACCGGAACCCGAACTACCAAAATGCCGCCGCAGTGCCCAGATGTACTCGGCGCATGCGCACTTGGTCCCGAACTACCAAAATGGCCGCCGCAGTACCAGGATGTACTCAGCGCATGCGCACTTGGTCCTGAACTACCAAAATGGCCGCTGAAGTGCCGGGATGTACTCGGCGCATGCGCACTGGATCCCGAACTACCAAAATGGCCGCCGCAGTGCCCGGATGTACTCCGCGCATGCTCAGTAGGCCCTGAATTACCAAAATGGCCGCCGCAGTACCCGGATGTACTCCGCGCATGCTCAGTAGGCCCTGAGTTACCAAAATGGCCGCCGCAGTGCCCGGATGTCCTTTGCGCATGCGTACTATGTTTCTGGACTCTAATATGGCTGCCGCAGTGCCCATGTTTACTCGGCGCATGCGCAGCACATTTCTAGACGCCAAAATGGCCGCCACAGTGCCCAGATGTACTCGGCGCATGAGCACTTGGTCCTGAACTACCAAAATGGCTGCCGCAGTGCTCGGATGTACTCGGCGCATGCGCACTTGGTCCCAAACTACCAAAATGGCAGCCGAAGTACCCGGATGTACGCGGCGCATGCGCAGCACATTTCTAGACGCCAAAATTTTTCATAAAATTTTTCCCCCTTGAAGTCCAATATTGAGTTTTCCACACAATGTTGACTTTTCCGTCAAATTGGAGCATTTTTATCCCAAAAATTCATCCCCATTGACCAAAATCTTGGGGTTTGGTCCAACGGGGGCGTTTTTATCTCAAGATTTGTCCCATTGATGTTGAACATTGACCTTTCCGTCCAACACTGACTTTGCCTCCTAATTAGGGCATTTTTATCACAAATCCATCCTCCTAAACTTAACGTTGACTTTTCTACCCAATTGGAGCATTTTTATCCCAAAAATTCTTCCCCATTGACCAAAGTCGTGGGTTTTGATCCAACGGGGGCGTTTTTATCCCAAAATTTGTCCCATTGATGTTGAACCTTGACTTTTCCACCCAACATTGGCTTTCCACCCAACTGGGCCTTTTTACCCCAAATTCATCCCATTGAGTGTCCAACATTTGACTTTTCCATACAATTAGGAGTTATTACCCCCAATTCTTCCCCATTGACCAATCTTAGGGCGTTTTATTGGGTTCCCCCCCAAAAAGGGGGAAAAAAAAGGGGGGGGCGGAAGCGGTTTTTAAATTTTATCCCGAAATTTTTCCCATTGACATTGAACATTGACTTTTCCACCCAAACATTGGCTTTCCCACCCAACTGGGCCTTTTACCCCAAAACTCATCCTTGTTTAGTTCCAGCCTTGACTTTTCTACCCAATTGGAACATTTTTACCCAAAAATTCTTCCCCATTGACCAAAATCTTGGGGTTTGGTCCAAAGGGAGCGTTTTTATCCCAAAATTTGTCCCATTGATGTTGAATCTTGACTTTTCCACCCAACTGGGTGTTTTTATCCAAAAATCCATTCCCCCTGGAGGCCCAGCGTTGTCTTTTCCACCCAACTGGGCATTTTTATTCCAAATCCATCCTCGTTGATGTCCGACGTTGACTTTTCTACCCAATTGGGGCGTTTTTATCCTAAAATTTGTCCCCGTTGAAATGCAACATTGGCTTTTCCACCCAAAGTTGACTTTTCCGTCCAATTGGAGCGTTTTTATCCCAAAACTCATCCCCGTTGAATTGCAACCTTGACTTTTTTATCCAGCATTGACTTTTTCACCCAATTGGGACGTTTTTATCCCAAAAATTCATCCCCATTGACCAAACTCTTCCGGTTTGGTCCAACGGGGGCATTTTTATCCCAAAATTTGTCCCCGTTGAGGTCCAATATTGACTTTTTCAACCAACGTTGCCTTTTCCATCCAATTGGATCGTTTTTATCCCAAAACTCATCCCTGTTGAGATCCAACCTTGGTTTTTTCCATCCAGCGTTGACTTTTTAACCCAAATGGAGCGTTTTTATCCCAAAATTCATCCCCATTGACCAAAATCTTGGGGTTTGGTCCAACGGGGGCGTTTTTATCTCAAAATTTTTCCCATTGATGTTGAACATTGACCTTTCCGTCCAACACTGACTTTGCCTCCTAATTGGGGCATTTTTATCACAAATCCATCCTCCTAAACTTAACGTTGACTTTTCTACCCAATTGGAGCATTTTAATCCCAAAATTCATCTTCATTGACCAAAGTCGTGGGTTTTGATCCAACGGGGGCGTTTTTATCCCAAAATTTGTCCCATTGATGTTGAACCTTGACTTTTCCACCCAACATTGGCTTTTCCACCCAACTGGGCCTTTTTACCCCAAATTCATCCCATTGAGGTCCAACATTGACTTTTCCATACAATTAGGGAGTTTTTACCCCAAAATTCTTCCCCATTGACCAAAATCTTGGGGTTTGGTCCAAAGGGAGCGTTATTATCCCGAAATTTGTCCCATTGATGTTGAATCTTGACTTTTCCACCCAACTGGGTGTTTTTATCCAAAAATCCATCCCCCTTGAGGCCCAGCGTTGTCTTTTCCACCAAACTGGGCATTTTTATTCCAAATCCATCCTCGTTGATGTCCGACGTTGACTTTTCTACCCAATTGGGGCGTTTTTATCCTAAAAATTGTCCCCATTGAAGTCCAATATTGGCTTTTCCACCCAACGTTGACTTTTCCGTCCAATTGGAGCGTTTTTATCCCAAAACTCATCCCTGTGGAGATCCAACCTTGATTTTTCCATCCAACGTTGACTTTTTTACCCAAATGGAGCGTTTTTATCCCAAAATTCATCCCCATTGACCAAAATCTTGGGGTTTGCGTCCCAACGGGTGGCGTTTTATTTCTGCAAAATTTTTTTTTTTTTTTTTTTTCCCCCCCAATTGATTGTTTTTTTGAAAACAAAAAATTTGGGGGGGGGAAAATTTTTTTTTCCACCCAACATTGGCTTTCCCACCCAATTGGGGCATTTTTATCACAAATCCATCCTCATTGATGCCCAACTTTGACTTTTCTACCCAATTGGAGCGTTTTTATCCCCAAATTCATCTTCATTGACCAAAGTCGTGGGTTTTGATCCAACGGGGGCGTTTTTATCCCAAAATTTGTCCCATTGATGTTGAACCTTGACTTTTCCACCCAACAATGGCTTTTCCACCCAACTGGCCTTTTTACCCCAAATTCATCCCCATTGAGGTCACATGACTTTTCCATACAATTAGGCAGTTATTTAACCCCAAAAATCTTCCCCATGACCAAAATCTTGGGGTTTGTCCAAAGCGAGCGTTTTTATCCCAAAATTTTTCCCATTGACATTGAACTATGACTTTTCCACCCAACATTGCCTTTTCCACCCAACTGGGCCTTTTTACCCAAAATTCATTCTTATTGATTTCCAACTTTGACTTTTCTACCCAATTGGAGCATTTTTACCCCAAAATTCTTCCCCTTTGACCAAAATGTTGGGGTTTGGTCCAACGGGGGCGTTTTTATCCCAAAATTTGTCCCCATTGAGGTCCAATATTGGCTTTTCCACCCAATGTTGAATTTTCCGTCCAATTGGAGCGCTTTTATACCAAAAGTCATCCCTGTTGAGATCCAACCTTGACTTTTCCATCCAACGTTTACTTTTTAACCCAAATGGAGCGTTTTTATCCCAAAATTCATCCCCATTGACCAAAATCTTGGGGTTTGGTCCAACGGGGGCGTTTTTATCTCAAAATTTGTCCCATTGATGTTGAAAATTGACTTTTCCACCCAACACTGGCTTTTCCACCCAATTGGGGCATTTTTATCCCAAATCAATCCTCATTGATGCCCAACTTTGACTTTTCTACCAAATTGGAGCATTTTTATCCCAAAATTCATCCCCATTGACCAAAGTCGTGGGTTTTGATCCAATGGGGGCGTTTTTATCCCAAAATTTGTCCCATTGATGTTGAACCTTGACTTTTCCACCCAACATTGGCTTTTCCACCAAACTGGGCCTTTTTACCCCAAATTCATCCCCATTGAGGTCCAACATTGACTTTCCCATACAATTAGGGAGTTTTTACCCCAAAATTCTTCCCCATTGACCAAAATCTTGGGGTTTGGTCCAAAGGGATCGTTTTTATCCCGAAATTTGTCCCATTGATGTTGAATCTTGACTTTTCCACCCAACTGGGTGTTTTTATCCAAAAATCCATCCTCCTTGAGGCCCAGCGTTGGCTTTTCCACCCAACTGGGCATTTTTATTCCAAATCCATCCTCGTTGATGTCCGACGTTGACTTTTCTAACCAATTGGGGCGTTTTTATCCTAAAATTTGTCCCCGTTGAAATGCAACATTGGCTTTTCCACCCAAAGTTGACTTTTCCGTCCAATTGGAGCGTTTTTATCCCAAAACTCATCCCTGTCGAGTTCCAACCTTGACTTCTCCATCCAATGTTGACTTTTTCACCCAATTTGGGACTTTATCCCAAAAATTCTCCCCCATTGACCAATAATGTTGGTTTGCCAACGGGCGTTTTTATCCAAAAAATTTTCCCCTTTGAGTCCAAACATACTTTCACCAACATTACTTTCCGTCCAATTGATGTTATATCCCAAAACTCATCCCTTTGGAGTTCCAACCTTGACTTTTCCATCCAACGTTGACTTTTTCACCCAACAGGGGTGCTTTTATCCCAAAATTCATCCCCATTCACCTAAATTTGGGTTTTGGTCCATCGGGGGCATTTTTTTCCCAAAATTTGACCCCATTGAGGTCCAATATTGAGTTTTCCACCCAACGGTGACTTTTCCGTCCAATTGGAGCATTTTTATCCCAAAATTCATCCCCATTCACCAAAATGTTTGGTTTTGGTCCAACGGGGGCGTTCTAATCCCAAAATTTGTCCCATTGATGTTGAATCCTGACTTCTTCACGCAACATTGGCTTTTCCACACAACTGGGGCATTTTTATCCCAAAATTCATCCCCATTGACCAAAGTTGTGTGTTTTGGCCCAACGGAGGCGTTTTTATCCTGAAATTTGTCCCTGTTGAAGTCCAATATTGACTTTTTCACCCAACGGTGACTTTACCATCCAATTGGAGCATTTTTATCCCAAAACGCATCCCTGTCGAGTTCCAACCTTGACTTTTCCATCCAACGTTGACTTTTTCACACAACTGGAGCGTTTTAATTCCAAAATTTTTCCCCATTGACCAAAATGTTGGGGTTTGGTCCAACGGGGGCGTTTTTATCCCGAAATTTGTCCCATTGATGTTGAACATTGACTTTTCCACCCAACTGGCTTCTTTTATCCAAAAATCCATCCCCCTTGAGCCCCAGCGTTGGCTTTTCCACCCAACTGGGCATTTTTATTCCAAATCCATCGTCGTTGATGTCCGACGTTGACTTTTCTACCCAATTGGGGCGTTTTTATCCTGAAATTTGTCGCCATGAAAGTCCAATATAGGCTTTTCCACCCAAAGTTGACTTTTCCGTCCAATTGGAGCGTTTTTATCCCAAAACTCATCCCTGTTGAGTTCCAACCTTGACTTTTCCATCCAGAGTTGTCTTTTTCACCCAATTGGGACGTTTTTATCCCAAAAATTCATCCCAATTGACCAAAATCTTGGGGTTTGGTCCAACGGGGGCGTTTTTATCCCAAAATTTGTCCCATTGATGTTGAACATTGACTTTTCAGCCCAACACTGACTTTTCCACCCAATTGGGCATTTTTATTCCAAATCCATCCTCATTGATGCCCGACGTTGACTTTTCCACCCAATTGGAGCGTTTTTATCCCAAAATTCATCTTCATTGACCAAAGTCGTGGGTTTTGATCCAACGGGGGCGTTTTTATCCCGAAATTTGTCCCATTGATGTTGAATCTTGACTTTTCCACCCAACTGGGTGTTTTTATCCAAAAATCCATCCCCCTTGAGGCCCAGTGTTGGCTTTTCCACTCAACTGGGCATTTTTATTCCAAATCCATCCTCGTTGATGTTAGACGTTGACTTTTCTACCCAACTGGGGTGTTTTTATCCTAAAATTTGTCCCCATGGAAGTCCAATATTGGCTTTTCCACCCAAAGTTGACTTTTCCGTCCAATTGGAGCGTTTTTATCCCAAAACTCATCCCTGTCGATTTCCAACCTTGACTTTTTCACCCAACTGGGGCGTTTTTATCCCAAAATTCTTCCCCATTGACCAAACTCTTGGGGTTTGGTCCAACGGGGGCGTTTTTATCCCAAAATTTGTCCCCATTGAAATCCAATATTGAGTTTTCCACCCAATGGTGACTTTTCCGTCCAATTGGAGCATTTTTATCCCAAAAATTCATCTCCATTGACCAAAATGTTGGGTTTTGGACCAACGAGGGCGTTTTTATCCCAAAATTTGACCCGTTGATGTTGAACATTGACTTTTTCACCCAACATTGACTTTTCCGTCCAGTTGGGGTGTTTTTATCCCAAAATTCATCCCCATTGAGCAAAGTCTTGGGGTTTGGTCCAACGGAGGCGTTTTTATCCCAAAATTTGTCCCCATTGAGGTCCAATATTGGCTTTTCCACCCAATGTTGGATTTTCCGTCCAATTGGAGCACTTTTATCCCAAAACTCATCCCTGTTGAGTTCCAACCTTGACTTTTCCATCCAACGTTGACTTTTTAACCCAACTGGGGTGCTTTTATCCCAAAATTCATCCCCATTCACCAAAATTTGGGTTTTGGTCCAACGGGGGCATTTTTATCCCAAAATATGTCCCCATTGAGGTCCAATATTGAGTTATCCACCCAACGTTGACTTTTCCATCCAATTGGAGCATTTTTATCCCAAAATTCATCCCCATTGACCAAAAAGTTTGGGTTTTGGTCCAACGGGGGCGTTTTTATCCCGAAATTTGTCCCATTGATGTTGAATCTTGACTTTTCCGCCCAACTGGGTGTTTTTATCCAAAAATCCATCCCCCTTGAGGCCCAGCGTTGGCTTTTCCACTCAACTGGGCATTTTTATTCCAAATCCATCCTCGTTGATGTCCGACGTTGACTTTTCTACCCAATTGGGGCGTTTTTATCCTGAAATGTGTCCCCATGGAAGTCCAATAATGGCTTTTCCACCCAAAGTTGACTTTTCCGTCCAATTGGAGCGTTTTTATCCCAAAACTCATCCCTGTTGAGTTCCAACCTTGAATTCTCCATCCAACGTTGACTTTTTCACCCATTTTGGACGTTTTTATCCCAAAAATTCATCCCCATTGACCAAGCTCTTCGGGTTTGGTCCAACGGGGGTGTTTTTATCCCGAAATTTGTCCCCATTGACGTGCAACATTGACTTTTTCACCCAACATTGACTTTTCCATCCAATTGGAGCATTTTTATCCCAAAATTTATCCCCATTGACCAAAATGTTGGGTTTTGGCCCAACGGGGGCTTTTTTATCCCAAAATTCACCCCCATTGACCAAAATCTTGGGTTTTGGTGGGATGGGGGCGTTTTTATTTCAAAATGTCTCCCCCATTGAGGTCCACTATTGAGTTTTCCACCCAACTTTGACTTTTCCATCCAATTGGAGCGTTTTTATCCCAAAACTCATCCCTGTTTAGATCCAACCTTGACTTTTCCATCCAACATTGACTTTTCCATCCAATTGGATCGTTTTTATCCCAAAACTCATCCCTGTCGAGTTCCAACCTTGACTTTTCCATCCAACGTTGACTTTTTCACCCGATTGGGGCATTTTTATCCCAAAAATTCATCCCCATTGACCAAAGTCGTGGGTTTTGGTCCAACGGGGGCGTTTTTATCCCGAAATTTGTACCATTGATGTTGAATCTTGACTTTTCCACCCAACTGGGTGTTTTTATCCAAAAATCCATCCCCCTTGAGGC
This sequence comes from Eopsaltria australis, assembly GCA_034509425.1. Lineage (NCBI taxonomy): Eukaryota > Metazoa > Chordata > Aves > Passeriformes > Petroicidae > Eopsaltria > Eopsaltria australis. The sequence goes on along the minus strand of JAVTVJ010004594.1, from coordinate 4,652 downwards.
CCAGCGTTGGCTTTTCCACCCAACTGGGCATTTTTATTCCAAATCCATCCTTGTTGACGTTAGACGTTTACTTTTCTACCCAATTGGGGCGTTTTTATCTTAAAATTTGTCCCCATTGAAGTCCAATATTGGCTTTTCCACCCAAAGTTGACTTTTCCGTCCAATTGGAGCGTTTTTATCCCAAAACTCATCCCTGTCGAGTTCCAACCTTGACTTTTCCATCCAATGTTGACTTTTTCACTTAATTGGAGCATTTTTATCCCAAAAATTCATCCCCATTGACCAAATTTGGGGTTTGGTCCAACGGGGGCGTTTTTATCCCAAAATTTGTCCCCGTTGAGGTGCAACATTGACTTTTTCACCCAACATTGACTTTTCCGTCCAATTGGATGGTTTATATCCCAAAACTCATCCCTGTTGAGTTCCAACCTTGACTTTTCCATCCAACGTTGACTTTTTCACCCAACAGGGGTGCTTTTATCCCAAAATTCATCCCCATTCACCTAAATTTGGGTTTTGGTCCATCGGGGGCATTTTTTTCCCAAAATTTGACCCCATTGAGGTCCAATATTGAGTTTTCCACCCAACGGTGACTTTTCCGTCCAATTGGAGCATTTTTATCCCAAAATTCATCCCCATTCACCAAAATGTTGGGTTTTGGTCCAACGGGGGCGTTCTAATCCCAAAATTTGTCCCATTGATGTTGAATCCTGACTTCTTCACGCAACATTGGCTTTTCCACAAAACTGGGGCATTTTTATCCCAAAAATTCATCCCCATTGACCAAAGTTGTGTGTTTTGGCCCAACGGAGGCGTTTTTATCCTGAAATTTGTCCCCGTTGAAGTCCAATATTGACTTTTTCACCCAACGTTGACTTTACCATCCAATTGGAGCATTTTTATCCCAAAACTCATCCCTGTCGAGTTCCAACCTTGACTTTTCCATCCAGCGTTGACTTTTTCACACAACTGGAGCGTTTTAATTCCAAAATTTTTCCCCATTGACCAAAATGTTGGGGTTTGGTCCAACGGGGGCGTTTTTATCCCAAAATTTGTCCCATTGATGTTGAATCTTGACTTTTCCACCCAACTGGGTGTTTTTATCCAAAAATCCATCCCCCTTGAGGCCCAGCGTTGGCTTTTCCACCCAACTGGGCATTTTTATTCCAAATCCATCCTCGTTGATGTCCGACATTGACTTTTCTACCCAATTGGGGCGTTTTTATCCTAAAATTTGTCGCCATGAAAGTCCAATATAGGATTTTCCACCCAAAGTTGACTTTTCCGTCCAATTGGAGCGTTTTTATCCCAAAACTCATCCCTGTTGAGTTCCAACCCTGACTTTTCCATCCAGAGTTGTCTTTTTCACCCAATTGGGACGTTTTTATCCCAAAAATTCATCCCAATTGACCAAAATGTTGGGGTTTGGTCCAACGGGGGCGTTTTTATCCCAAAATTTGTCCCATTGATGTTGAACATTGACTTTTCAGCCCAACACTGACTTTTCCACACAATTGGGGCATTTTTATCACAAATCCATCCTCATTGATGCCCGACGTTAACTTTTCCACCCAATTGGAGCGTTTTTATCCCAAAACTCATCCCTGTCGATTTCCAACCTTGACTTTTTCACCCAACTGGGGCATTTTTATCCCAAAATTCTTCCCCATTGACCAAACTCTTGGGGTTTGGTCCAACGGGGGCGTTTTTATCCCAAAATTTGTCCCCATTGAAATCCAATATTGAGTTTTCCACCCAATGTTGACTTTTCCGTCCAATTGGAGCATTTTTATCCCAAAAAATCATCTCCATTGACCAAAATGTTGGGTTTTGGACCAACGAGGGCGTTTTTATCCCAAAATTTGTCCCATTGATGTTGAACATTGACCTTTCCACCCAACACTGACTTTTCCACCCAATTGGGGCATTTTTATCCCAAATCCATCCTCATTGATGCCCAACGTTGACTTTTCTACCCAATTGGAGCATTTTTATTCCAAAATTCATCCCATTGACCAAAGTCGTGGGTTTTGATCCAACGGGGGCGTTTTTATCCCAAAATTTGTCCCACTGATGTTGAACCTTGACTTTTCCACCCAACATTGGCTTTTCCACCCAACTGGGCCTTTTTACCCCAAATTCATCCCCATTGATGTCCAACATTGACTTTTCCATACAATTAGGGAGTTTTTACCCCAAAATTCTTCCCCATTGACCAAAATCTTGGGGTTTGGTCCAAAGGGAGCGTTTTTATCCCGAAATTTGTCCCATTGATGTTGAATCTTGACTTTTCCACCCAACTGGGTGTTTTTATCCAAAAATCCATCCCCCTTGAGGCCCAGCGTTGGCTTTTCCACCCAACTGGGCATTTTCATTCCAAATCCATCCTCGTTGACGTTAGACGTTGACTTTTCTACCCAACTGGGGTGTTTTTATCATAAAATTTGTCCCCATTGAAGTCCAATATTGTCTTTTCCACCCAAAGCTGACTTTTCCGTCCAATTGGAGCATTTTTATCCGAAAACTCATCCCTGTCAAGTTCCAACCTTGACTTTTCCATCCAACGTCTACTTTTTCACCCGATTGGGGCATTTTTATCCCAAAAATTCATCCCCATTGACCAAAGTCGTGGGTTTTGGTCAAACGAGTCGTTTTTATCTCGAAATTTGTCCCATTGATGTTGAATCTTGACTTTTCCACCCAACTGGGTGTTTTTATCCAAAAATCCATCCCCCTTGAGGCCCAGCGTTGGCTTTTCCACCCAACTGGGCATTTTTATTCCAAATGCATCCTCGTTGATGTCCGACGTTGACTTTTCTACCCAATTGGGGCGTTTTTATCCTAAAATTTGTCCCCATGGAAGTCCAATATTGGCTTTTCCACCCAAAGTTGACTTTTCCGTCCAATTGGAGCGTTTTTATCTCAAAACTCATCCCTCTCGAGTTCCAACCTTGACTTCCCCATCCAACGTCTACTTTTTCACCCAATTGGGACGTTTTTATCCCAAAAATTCATCCCCATTGACCAAAATGTTGGGGTTTGGTCCAACGGGGGCGTTTTTATCCCAAAATTTGTCCCCGTTGAGGTGCAACATTGACTTTTTCACCCAACATTGGCTTTTCCGTCCAATTGGATGGTTTATATCCCAAAACTCATCCCTTTTGAGTTCCAACCTTGACTTTTCCATCCAACGTTGACTTTTTCACCCAATTGGGGTGCTTTTATCCCAAAATTCATCCCCATTCACCTAAATTTGGGTTTTGGTCCATCGGGGGCATTTTTTTCCCAAAATCTGACCCCATTGAGGTCCAATATTGAGTTTTCCACCCAACGGTGACTTTTCCGTCCAATTGGAGCATTTTTATCGCAAAATTCATCCCCATTCACCAAAATGTGGGGTTTTGGTCCAACGGGGGCGTTCTAATCCCAAAATTTGTCCCATTGATGTTGAATCCTGACTTCTTCACGCAACATTGGCTTTTCCACACAACTGGGGCATTTTTATCCCAAAAATTCATCCCCATTGACCAAAGTTGTGTGTTTTGGCCCAACGGAGGCGTTTTTATCCTGAAATTTGTCCCCGTTGAAGTCCAATATTGACTTTTTCACCCAACGTTGACTTTACCATCCAATTGGAGCATTTTTATCCCAAAACGCATCCCTGTCGAGTTCAAACCTTGACTTTTCCATCCAGCGTTGACTTTTTCACACAACTGGAGCGTTTTAATTCCAAAATTTTTCCCCATTGACCAAAATCTTGGGGTTTGGTCCAACGGGGGCGTTTTTATCCCAAAATTTGTCCCATTGATGTTGAACATTGACTTTTCCACCCAACTGGGTGTTTTTATCCAAAAATCCATCCCCCTTGAGCCCCAGCGTTGGCTTTTCCACCCAACTGGGCATTTTTATTCCAAATCCATCCTCGTTGATGTCCGACGTTGACTTTTCTACCCAATTGGGGCGTTTTTATCCTAAAATTTGTCCCCATGAAAGTCCAATATAGGATTTTCCACCCAAAGTTGACTTTTCCGTCCAATTGGAGCGTTTTTATCCCAAAACTCATCCCTGTTGAGTTCCAACCTTGACTTTTCCATCCAACGTTGACTTTTTCACCCAATTGGGCGTTTTTATCCCAAAAATTCATCCCCATTGACCAAAATCTTGGAGTTTGGTCCAACGGGGGCGTTTTTATCCCAAAATTTGTCCCATTGATGTTGAACATTGACTTTTCAGCCCAACACTGACTTTTCCACCCAATTGGGGCATTTTTATCCCAAATCCATCCTCATTGATGCCGGACGTTAACTTTTCCACCCAATTGGAGCGTTTTTATCCCAAAACTCATCCCTGTCGATTTCCAACCTTGACTTTTTCACTCAACTGGGGCATTTTTATCCCAAAATTCTTACCCATTGACCAAACTCTTGGGGTTTTTGGTCCAACGGGGGCGTTTTTATCCCAAAATTTGTCCCCATTGAAATCCAATATTGAGTTTTCCACCCAATGTTGACTTTTCCGTCCAATTGGAGCATTTTTATCCCAAAAATTCATCTCCATTGACCAAAATGTTGGGTTTTGGACCAACGAGGGCGGTTTTATCCCAAAATTTGACCCGTTGATGTTGAACATTGACTTTTTCACCCAACATTGAC
>JAVTVJ010004590.1:0-13820 GCA_034509425.1 Eopsaltria australis | reverse complement strand
AAAATCCCAAAATTTCCCCCAAATTCCCATTTTTTCCCCCAAAATTCCAACTTTTCCCACCAAAATTCCCATTTTTATTTCCCAGTTTTCCCATTTCCCTCCCAAATTCCCCCAAATTTCCCCAAAATTCCTGAAAATTCCCATTCCCCCCCAAAATTCCCGAATTTTTCCCCCCAAAAATTCCCATTTCCCCTCCCATTTTTCCCTCTCAAAATTCCCAAAATTTTCGCCCAAAATTCCCATTTTTCTCCCAAAAATTCCCAATTTTCCTCCCAAAATTCCTGTTTTCTCCCCAAAATTCCAACTTTTCCCATCTAAATTCCCATTTTTCTTCCCCAAAATCCCAATTTTCTTCCCAAAATTCCCATTTTCCCCCCAAATTTCCCCAAATTCCCCCAAAATTCCCCCCAAATCCCCTTTTTTCCTCCCAATTCCCAATTCCCCCGCCCCAAGATTTCCCATTCCCGTTCTTAATTTCCCCCAAATTTCCCATTTTTCCCAAATTCCAACTTTCCCCTAAAATTCCCATTTTTCTCCAAAGTCATTCCCAAATTGTCCGGCCAAAATTCCGCACATTTTCTGCCCATTTTTCTTCCGCAAATTTTCCCAAAATTTCCCATCAAATTCCAATTTTTCTTCCAAATTCCCATTTTCCCCCAAAATTCCCGTTTTTCCCCCTCTCAAAATCCACAAAATTTCCCCCAAAATTCCCATTTTTCTCCCAAAAATTCCCATTCTCTCCCTGTTTTTCCTCCCAAATTTTCCCAAATTTCCCCCCATTTTTCCCTCTCAAAATTCCCAAAATTTCCCCCCAAATTCCCATTTTTTCTTCCAAAATTCCCACTTTTCCCCCAAAATTTCCCCCAAAATTTCCCCCAAAATTCCCATGTTTTCTTCCCAATTTTCCCATTTCCCTCCCAAATTCCACCAAATTTCCTCAAAGTTCCTGAAAATTCCCATTTTTCCTCGAAAATTCCCAAATTTTCCCCCAAAATTCCCATTTTTTCCTCCCAAAAATTCCCATTTTCTGCCCATTTTTCCTCCCAATTTTCCCAAATTTTTCCCCCCCAAATTCCCATTTTCCCCCAAAATTCCCATTTTTTCCCAAAAATTCCCCAAGTTTTCCCCATTTTCCCCCAAATTCCCATTTTTTCCCCCAAAATTCCAACTTTTCCCCCCAAATTCCCATTTCCCCTTCCAAAATTCCCATTTTTTCCTCTCAAATTTCCCCAAATTTTCCACATTTTCCCCCAAATTCCCATTTTTTCTCCCCAAAATCCCGAATTTACCCCCAAAATTCCCATTTTTCCCCCAAAATTCACAAAATTTCCCCCAAAATTCCCATTTCCAAAAAAATTCCCAACTTTTCCCCCCAAAATTCCCATTTTTCCTTCCAAAATTCCCAAAACTTCCCCTCAAAATTCCCATTTTTTCTTCCCAAAAATTCCCATTTCTCCCCCCGAAATTCCCATTTTTTCCTCCCAAAATTCCCAAAATTTCCCCCAAAATTCCCATTTTTCCTCCCAAAATCCCAATTTTCCCTCAAAATTCCCATTTTCCCCCAGAAAATCCCAAAATTTCCCCAAAAATTCCCAAAATTTCCCCCAAATTCCCATTTTTTCCTCCCAAATTCCCATTTTTCCTCCCAAAATTCCCAGTTTTCCCCCAAATTCCCGGTTTTCCCCCCATTCCAGGCTCTCTCGGGATGAAGCTGCTGCTGCTGCTGCTGCTCCTGCCCGCGGCCTCAGGTGAGCCCCGAAACTCACCTGGGACACCCCAAAAATCACCTGGGAACCCAAAAACTCACCTGGGAACCCCCAAAAACTCACCTGGGACCCCGAAACTCACCTGGGACACCCCAAAAACTCACCTGGGACCCCCAAAAACTCACCTGGGGACCCCCAAACTCACCTGGGACACCCCAAAATTCACCTGGGACCCCCAAAAATCACCTGGGGAGCCCAAAATTCACCTGGGAACCCCAAAAATCACCTGAGAGGCCCCAAAATTCACCTGAGGGACCCCAAAAATCACCTGGGACCCCAAAAAATCACCTGGGGACCCAAAAATTCACCTGGAGGACCCAAAATTCACCTGAGACCACAAAACTCACCTGGGAACCCCAAAAATCACCTGGGACCACCCAAAATTCACCTGAGGAGCCCAAAATTTACCTGGGAGGCCCCAAAATTCACCTGGGGACCCAAAAACTCACCTGGGGACCCAAAATTCACCTGAAGAGTCAAAAACTCACCTGAAAACCCCAAAATTCTCCTGCGAGAGCCCAAAAATCACCTGGGACCCCAAAACTCACCTGGGAGACCCCAAAATTCATCTGGGAATCCCAAAACTCACCTGGAGAGCCAAAATTCACCTGGGGGACTCAAAATTCACCTGAGAGGCCCCAAAAACTCACCTGGGGACCCAAAATTCACCTGGGGAACCCAAAAATTCACCTGGGACCCCAAAACTCACCTGGGGACCCCAAAATTTACCTGGGACCCCAAAATTCACCTGGGGACCCCAAATTCACCTGAAGAGTCAAAAACTCACCTGGGAATCCCAAAATTCTCCTGCGAGAGCCCAAAAATCACCTGGGACCCCAAAAACACACCTGGGAACCCCCAAATTTACCTGAAGACTCCAAAAATTCACCTGGGGGACCCAAAATTCACATGGGGGACCCCAAAAACTCAACTGGGACCCCAAAAAATCACCTGAGGAGCCAAAACTCACCTGGGACCCCAAAAATTCACCTGAGAGCCCCGAAAACTCACCTGGGAACTCCAAAATTCACCTGGGGACCCCAAAACCTCACCTGAGACCCCAAATCTCACCTGAGGGACCCCAAGTTCACCTGGGAAACCCCAAACCTCACCTGGGACCCCTCAAAATCCACCTGAGAGACCCCAAATCTCACCTGAGTGTCCCCCCAGGTGTGCGGGTGCCCAGGTGGGTGCTGGACGGGCACACCTGAGACCCCAAACCTCACCTGAGGGACCCAAAACTTCACCTGGGGAACCCAAACCTCACCTGAGACCCCAAACCTCACCTGAGACCCCAAACCTCACCTGAGGAACCCAAACTGCACCTGAGGAACCCAAACCTCACCTGAGAGCCCCACCCTGACTCACCTGGGACCCCAAACCTCACCTGAGGGACCCCAAACCTCACCTGGGACCCTTCAAATCTCACCTGAGGGACCCCAAATCTCACCTGAGTGTCCCCCCAGGTGTGCGGGTGCCCAGGTGGGTGCTGGACGGGCACACCTGTGCCCCGCCCTGGCTCACCTGAGGCTCTGTGCAGGTGTGCGGGTGCCCAGGTGGGTGCTGGACGGGCACACCTGAGACCCCAAACCTCACCTGAGACCCCAAACCTCACCTGAGACCCCAAATCTCACCTGAGGCTCTGTGCAGGTGTGCGGGTGCCCAGGTGGGTGCTGGACGGGCACACCTGTGCCCCGCCCTGGCTCACCTGGGTGTCCCCCCAGGTGTGCGGGTGCCCAGGTGGGTGCTGGACGGGCACACCTGTGCCCCGCCCTGGCAGGCCGCGCTGTTCCGCGGGCGCCGCTTCGTCTGCGGGGGGACCCTGGTGGCGCCCAGGTGGGTCCTGACGGCGGCGCACTGCCACGCCCCCGGGTACGGCCAGGTAACGGGGACACACCTGGGCACACCTGGGCAGGGGAGGGGTCACCTGGGCACACCTGGGCACACCTGGGCACACCTGGGCACACCTGGGCATGGGAGGGGTCACCTGGGCACACCTGGGCACACCTGGGGCTCACCTGGGGAACACCTGGGCACACCTGGGCACGGGGAACTCACCTGGGTGGGTTCTGACCCTCCCCCACTGCCACGCCCCCGGGTACGGCCAGGTAACGGGGACACACCTGGGATGGGGCAGGGGTCACCTGGGCACACCTGGGCACACCTGGGATGTGGGAAAAGATCACCTGGGGCTCACCTGGGCATGGGAGAGCTCATCTGGGCACACCTGGGATGGGGGCAGGGTTCACCTGGGCACACCTGGGGCTCACCTGGGCACACCTGGGCTGTGGGAGGGCTCACCTGGGCACACCTGGGCTGTGGGAGGGCTCACCTGGGCACACCTGGGCTGTGGGAGGGCTCACCTGGGCATAGGAAAGGGTCCCTGGGGCTCACCTGGGCACGGGGAACCACCTGGGGCTCATCCTGGCACGGGGAACTTCACCTGGGCTCACCGGGCATGGGAGGGTCACCTGGGCACACCTGGGCACATCTCTGGGCACACCTGGGCACACCTGGGATGCGGGGAGGGCTCACCTGGGCTCACCTGGGGCTCACCTGGGGCTCACCTGGGCACACCTGGGTGGGTTCTGACCCTCCCCCACTGCCACGCCCCCGGGTACGGCCAGGTAACGGGGACACACCTGGGCTGGGGGGAAGGGGTCACCTGGGCACACCTGGGATGGGGGCAGGGGTCACCTGGGCACACCTGGGCACATCTGGGAACATCTGGGCATGGGAGAGCTCATCTGGGCACACCTGGGATGGGGGCAGGGCTCACCTGGGCACACACCCACTGGGGCTCACCTGGGGCACAGCCTGGGCTGTGGGAGGCTCACCTGGGCACACCTGGGCACACCTGGGAACATCTGGGCACACCTGGGCTGCGGGGAGGGCTCACCTGGGCATGGGGAGGGGTCACCTGGGCACACCTGGGGCTCACCTGAGCACGGGGAACTCACTTGGGGCTCACCTGGAAATGGGAAAGCTCACCTGGGGCTCACCTGGGCTCACCTGGGGCTCACCTGGGGCTCACCTGGGCACGGGGAACTCACCTGGGTGGGTTCTGACCCTCCCCCACTGCCACACCCCCGGGTACGGCCAGGTAACGGGGACACACCTGGGCTGGGGGCAGGGCACACCTGGGCACACCTGGGCACACCTGGGCATGGGAGGGCTCACCTGGGCACACCTGGGCTGCGGGGAGGGGTCACCTGGGTACACCTGAGCATGGGAGGGGTCACCTGGGCTCACCAGGGCACGGGGAACTTACCTGGGGCTCACCTGGGCATGAGAGGGGTCACCTGGAGCACACCTGGGCACACCTGGGCATGAGAAGGGGCTCACCTGGCCAGGTAATGGGGACACCTGGGCACGAGAGGCTCACCTGGGGCTCACCTGGGCAGGGGAGGGATTACCTGGGGCTCACCTGTCCCCTCACCTGTCCCCTCACCTGTCTCACCTGTCCCCTCACCTGTCCCTCACCTGTCCCCATCCCTCACCTGTCTCACCTGTCCCTCACCTGTCCCTCACCTGTCCCTCACCTGTCCCCATCCCTCACCTGTCTCACCTGTCCCTCACCCAACCCCTCACCCGTCCCCTCACCCGTCCCCCTCACCCGTCCCCCCTCACCCGTCCCACCTGGGTCCCCCCACCCGTCCCCACCTGTCCTCCACCTGTCCCCCCTCACCTGTCCCTCACCTGTCCCTCACCTGTCCCTCACCTGTCTCACCTGTCCCCCTCACCCGTCCCCCATCCCCTCACCCGTCCCCCTGCCCCAGTCCCCACCTGTCCCCCCCACCCGTCCCCCATCCCCCTCACCCGTCCCCCTCACCTGTTCATCTGTCCCCCCTCACCTGTCCCCCATCCCTCACCTGTCCCCTCACCTGTCTCACCTGTCCCCTCACCTGTCCCCTCATCTGTCCCTCACCTGTCTCACCTGTCCCTCACCTGTCTCACCTGTCCCCTCCCCTCTCTCACCTGCCCCCTCTCCCCACAGCCCCATCAGCGTCCGCCTCGGAGGCCGCGGCCGCCACCAGGTGCGCCCAGGTGAGGCCGGCCCGGGCGAAACCCCCCCAGGTGAGGCCCCCCCTCCTGCAGGTGAGTCCCCGGCGGGGCCAGGTGAGGCCTCACCTGCGCCAGGTGAGCAGCGGCGGCGCTCGGTGCGGATCTTCCGCTTCCCCGGCTACAACGAGACCTCCAAGGACGGGGACCTGATGCTGCTGCGGCTGCAGGTGCCCGCTCACCTGAGCCGCCAGGTGAGCCCCCTGCCGCTGGCGCGCACCTGCGCCGCGCCCGGCACCGCCTGCCAGATCTCCGGCTGGGGCTCCACCACCAGCCCCGAAGGTGAGGACACCTGGGACAGGTGAGGGTTACCTGGGGACAGGTGAGGGGTTACCTGGGACAGGTGAGAGCTCACCTGGGCACAGGTGAGGGGGGAAGAAAGGGGTTACCTGGGCACAGGTGAATGCTCAGGTGTGACCCCAGGTGTGTTTTCAGTCACCCTTCCCAAGGACCTGCGCTGCAGCCAGGTGAGCCCAGCCAGGTGTGACCCCAGGTGTGACCCCAGCCAGGTGACCCTGGTCAGGATTTACCTGTCCAGGTGACCCCAGGTGACCCCAGTCAGGGTTTACCTGTCCAGGTGACCCCAGGTGACCCCAGACAGGTGTGACCCCCAGGCAGGTGTGGGGTTTACCTGTCCAGGTGACCCCAGGTGACCCCAGGTGTGACCCCAGGTGACCCCAGGTGAGCCCAGGTGACCCCAGGTGTGTCCCCGCAGTGACCTTCCCCAAGGACCTGCACTGCAGCCAGGTGAGGATCGTACCTGAGCTCACCTGCCGCCGCATCTACCCCGACTCCATCACCCCCAACATGGTCTGTGCCGGGGAGCCCCAGAGCCGCGCCGACACCTGCCAGGTGAGGGACAGCTGGGACAGGTGGGGGACAGGTGGGGGACAGGTGAGGGACAGGTGAGGGATGGGACAGGTGAGGGACAGGTGAGGGACAGGTGAGGGACAGGTGAGACAGGTGAGGGACAGGGGAGGGACAGGTGGGACAGGTGAGACAGGTGAGGGATGGGGACAGGTGGGGGACAGGTGAGGGATGGGACAGGTGAGGGACAGGTGGGACAGGTGAGGGACAGGGAGGGACAGGTGGACAGGTGAGACAGGTGAGGGATGGGACAGGTGAGGGACAGGTGGGACAGGTGGGGGACAGATGGTACAGTTGTGGGACAGGTGAGAGGGGTGGGGGACACACCTGGGGTCAGGTGAGACTGGGACAGGTGAGACTGGGACAGGTGAGACTGGGACAGGTGTGGGACAGGTGAGACAGGTGAGACTGGGACAGGTGGGACAGGTGTGGGACAGGTGAGAGATGGGACAGGTGAGGGACAGGTGAGGGACAGGTGAGATTGGGACAGGTGTGGGACAGGTGAGGGATGGGACAGGTGAGACTGGGACAGGTGTGGGACAGGTGAGAGATGGGACATGTGAGGGACAGGTGAGACAGGTGAGACTGGGACAGGTGGGACTGGGACAGGTGGGACTGGGACAGGTGGGACTGGGACAGGTGGGACAGGTGAGGGACAGGTGAGAGGGGTGGGACAGGTGGGGACAGGTGAGGGACAGGTGAGGGACAGGTGGGACAGGTGAAATTGGGACAGGTGAGACTGGGACAGGTGAGGGACAGGTGAGGGACAGGTGAGATCTGAGGGTCAGGTGACACCTGGAGAGGTCAGAAATGGGGACAGGTGTGAGACAGGTGAGATTTGAGTGGGACAGGTGAGGGACAGGTGAGGGACAGATCCACTTTGGGGAGATCTGGGGCGATTTTGGTGGAATTTGGGCCGATTTGGGGCGATTTTGGAGCGATTTGGGGGCGATCGGAGGCGAATCCGGGAGGTTCGGGGTTGATTTTGGGGCGATTCGGGGCCGATTTGGGATCATTTGGGATCATTTGGGATTCCGGGAATGGTTTTGGGGCCTTTTGGGGGAATTTTGGGGTCGATTTGGGGACATTTGGGTGATTCTGGGTGATTTAAGGGCAATTCTGGGGCGATTTTGGGGCAATTTGGGGAGATTTTGGGATCATTTGGGTCGATTTGGGTCAATCCGAGGTGAATTTGGGGCGATTTTGGGGCGATTTGGGGCATTTAGGACAATTCTGGGTCAATTTATGGTGATTTTGGGGCAATTTTGGGTCAATTTGAGGTGAATTTGGGTCGATTTGGAGCGATTTTGGGGTAATTTGGGTGGATTTGGGTCAATCCAAGGTGAATCTGGGGCGATTTTGAGGCGATTTGGGGCATTTAGGACAATTCTGGGTCAATTTAAGGCAATTTTGGGGCAATTTTGGGTCAATTTGAGGTGAATTTGGGTCGATTTGGGGCGATTTTGGGATAATTTGGGTGGATTTGGGATAATATGGGGCGATTTTGGGATAATTTGGGTGGATTTGGGATAATTTGGGGTGATTTTGGGTCAATCCGAGGTGAATTTGGGGCGATTTTGAGGCGATTTGGGGCATTTAGGACAATTCTGGGTCAATTTATGGCGATTTTGGGCTGATTTGGGGCTGATTTTGGGGCTGATTTTGGGCTGATTTTGGGCTGATTTTGGGTTGATTTTGGGGCTGATTTTGGGGCTGATTTTGGGCTGATTTGGGGCTGATTTTGCTGATTTTAAGCTGATTTTGCCGATTTAGTTATTTTGGGTTGATTTTGCTGATTTGGGTTGATTTTTGGGCTGATTGGCTGATTGGTTTATTTGGGACGATTTTTATCTGATTTGGGGTTGATTTTGGGCTGATTTTTGGGCTGATTGGGGCTGATTTGCCGTTTTAGACAATTCTGTCAATTTAAGGCGATTTTGGGGCGATTTTGTAAGCATTTCCTGCCCATTTTCGACCTGGAATTTCTCGCTGAATTTTCGCCGCCTTTCCCTTTCAAATTTGGGGTCCTTCCCCGACCCCCGAATTCTGTCCCCCAGGGCGACTCCGGGGGCCCCTGATGCAAACGGGCGCCTCCAGGGCATCACCCTGGGTCCCTGGTGCTGGGACCCCCGGAAACCTGGGCTCCACGGGCCAACCTCTGCCGCCACGTCAGCTGGCTGCAGGAGACTATGGCCCGGGAACTGACCCAAACCGGGCCCAGTTCACCCCTAAAACCCTGGTGTGTCCTGGGACCCCCGAAATAAAATATACGGCCCCAAACCCCACCCCAAAAATCCCGGTGTCCAGGACCCCCAAAATAAAAAAAATCTACCCCAAAAATCTCGGTGTCCAGGACTTGGAAAGTTCACCCTAAAATCCCAAAAATTCCATCCCAAAAATCCCAAAAAAATCTACTCCAAATATCCCAAAAAAATCCATCCCAAAATCCCAAAAATTCCCCCCAAAAATGCACCCCAAAAATCCCAAAAATCCACCCCCAAAATCCCAAAAAAATCCATCCCAAAAATTCACCCCAAAATCCACCCCAAAATCTCAAAAAAATCCACCCCAAAATCCCAAAAATCCACCCCGAAATCCCAAAAAAATCCATCCAAAAATCCCAAAAAATTTCACCCCAAAATCTCAAAAAAATCCAGGCCAAAATCCCAAAATTCCACCCCAAAAATTCCCAAAATTCTGTCCTGAAAATCCCCAAAATTCCACCCCAAAAATCCCAAAATTCCGTTCAAGAAATCCCAAAAATTCCATCCCAAAATCCCCAAAAATCCCGTCCCAAGAATCCCAGAAATTCACCCCAAAATCCCCAGAATTCCACACCAAAAGCCCCAAAAATCCCAAAAATCCACCCCAAAATCCCAAAAATTCCACCCCAAAAATCTCAAAAATCCCTTCCCAAAATCCCAAAAATCCCATCCAAAAAATCCACTCCAAAATCCCGATAATTCCAAGACAAAAGTCCCAAAAATTCCATTCCAAAATCCCCAAAATTCAGTCCCAAAATTCACCAAAATTCCAACACAAAAATCCCAAAATTTCATCCAAAATCTCCAAAATTCTGTCCCAAAATCCCCAAATTTCTCTCCCAAAAATCCCAAAATCCCATCCCAAAATCCCCCAAATCCACCCTAAAATCTCCAAAATTCCATCCCAAAATCCCCAAATTTCGGTCCCAAAAATCCCCAAAATTCCATCCCAAAAATCCCAAAAATCCACCCTAAAATCCCCAAAATCCCGACCCAAAATCCCCAAATTTCGGTCCCAAAAATCCCCAAAATTCCATCCCAAAAATCCCCAAAATTCCATACCAAAAATCCCCAAATTTCATCCCAAAAATCCCAAAATTCTGTCCCAAAATCCCCAAATTTTGATCCCAAAAATCCCCAAAATTCCATGCCAAAAATCCCATCCCAAAATCCCCCAAATCCACCCTAAAATCTCCAAAATTCCACCCCAAAATCCCCAAATTTCATCCCAAAAATCCCAAAATTCCATCCCAAAAACCCAAAAATTCCATCCCAAAATCCCCAAAAATTCCATCCCAAAAATCCCATCCCAAAATCCCCCAAATCCACCCTAAAATCTCCAAAATTCCACCCCAAAATCCCCAAATTTCATCCCAAAAATCCCAAAATTCCATCCCAAAAACCCAAAAATTCCATCCCAAAATCCCCAAAAATTCCATCCCAAAAATCCCATCCCAAAATCCCCCAAATCCACCCTAAAATCTCCAAAATTCCACCCCAAAATCCCCAAATTTCATCCCAAAAATCCCAAAATTCCATCCCAAAAACCCAAAAATTCCATCCCAAAATCCCCAAAAATTCCATCCCAAAAATCCCATCCCAAAATCCCCCAAATCCACCCTAAAATCTCCAAAATTCCACCCCAAAATCCCCAAATTTCATCCCAAAAATCCCAAAATTCCATCCCAAAAACCCAAAAATTCCATCCCAAAATCCCCAAAAATTCCATCCCAAAAATCCCATCCCAAAATCCCCCAAATCCACCCTAAAATCTCCAAAATTCCACCCCAAAATCCCCAAATTTCATCCCAAAAATCCCAAAATTCCATCCCAAAAACCCAAAAATTCCATCCCAAAATCCCCAAAAATTCCATCAGAAAATTCCATCCCAAAATCCTGGCCCCGCCACAAAGTGACCACAAAGTGACCCCAGGGTGACTTGAAAGTGACCTGAATGTGACCACAGGGTGACCACAAAGTGACCACAAAGTGACCACAAAGTGACCACAAAGTGACCACGAAGTGACCACAAAGTGACCAAAAAGTGACCACAAAGTGACCACAAAGTGACCACGAAGTGACCACAAAGTGACCACAAAGTGGCATCAAAGTGACCACAAAGTGACCACAAAGTGACCACAAAGTGACCACGAAGTGACCACGAAGTGACCACAAAGTGACCAAAAAGTGACCACAAAGTGACCACAAAGTGACCACGAAGTGACCACAAAGTGACCACAAAGTGACCCCGAGGTGACCACAAAGTGACCCCGAGGTGACCACAAAGTGGCCTCAAGCTGACTATAGAGACCCTAAAGTGACCACGAAGTGACCATGAAGTGACCACAAGGTGAACTCAAAGTGACCACAACCTGACTCTAAAGTGACCACAAAGTGACCACAAAGTGACCACAAAGTGACCTCAAGCTGACTATAGAGACCCTAAAGTGACCACAAAGTGACCATGAAGTGACCACAAGGTGACCACAAAGTGACCACAGAGAGACCACAAAGTAACCTCAAGGTGACCCCAAAGTGACCAAAAAGTGACCCCAAGGTGACCTCAAGATGACCACAAAGTGACCACGAAGTGACCACAAGGTGGCGCCTCCCACCACTGTTAGGGTTGACCATGCTTGACCCCACCAGAGATGACCCAATGACCCCTCCATGGGTTGACCTCTTGACCTCTCCATGGGTTGACCTTGACCATGGGATGACCTCTTGACCTTCGAAGCGTTGACCCCTCCATGTGTTGACCCAATGACCACACCACGGCTTGACCCATTGACCATGGGTTGACCTCTTGACCTTACCACAGTTGACCCAATGACCACACCATGGCTTGACCCTTTGACCATGGGTTGACCGCTTGACCTTCCATGAGTTTGACCCAATGACCCCACCAGAAATGACCTCTTGACCCCACCATGGGTTGACCCAATGACCCTTCCAGGGGTTGACCATGGGGTGACCTCTTGACCCAAACATGGATGGACCCCAAGACCCAATGATGGGATGACCCCTTGACCTCTTAACCCAATGAACCAAGGACCCCATAGTTGACCCAATGACCACACCATGGGTTGACCATGGGTGGACCATGGTTTGACCCCTTGACCCCTCCATTGGTGTTGACGCAATGACCCTTCCATGGCTTGACCCATTGACCATGGCTTGACCCAATGACCCCACCATGGCTTGACCCATTGACCATGGGTTGACCCCTTGACCTTCCATGGCTTGACCCAATGACCCTTCCATGGCTTGACCCAATGACCATGGGGTGACCCCTTGACCCCTCCATTGGTGTTGACCCAATGACCTCTCCATGGCTTGACCCATTGACCATGGGTTGACCCCTTGACCCCACCATGTGTCGACCCAATGACCATGGCTTGACCCAATGACCATGGCTTGACCATGGGTTGACCCCTTGACCTTCCATGTCTTGACTCAATGACCTCTCCATGGCTTGACCCAATGACCAAGGATTGACCTCTTGACCTTCCTTGAGGTTGACCCAATGACCATGGGGTGACCCCTTGACCTTCCATGGCTTGACCCAATGACCACACCAAGGGTTGACCATGGGCTGACCATGGTTTGACCTCTTGACCCCTCCATGTGTTGACCCAATGACCCTTCCATGGCTTGACCCAATGACCCCACCACCACTGACCTCTTGACCTTCCTTGAGCTTGACCCAATGACCACACCACCGCTGACCTCTTGACCCCACCATGGCTTGACCATGGGGTGACCTCTTGACCCAAACATGGATTGACCCCAAGACCCAATGACCCCTTGACCTCTTGACCCAATGACCCCTTGACCTCTTGACCCAATGACCACATAGTTGACCCAATGACCCCACCATGGGTTGACCATGGGTGGACCATGGTTTGACCTCTTGACCCCTCCATTGGTGTTGACCCAATGACCACACCATGGCTTGACACATTGACCATGGGTTGACCCAATGACCCTTCCATGGCTTGACCCAATGACCATGGGTTGACCTCTTGACCTTCCTTGAGCTTGACCCAATGACCTCACCACCGCTGACCTCTTGACCCCACCATGGCTTGACCATGGGGTGACCTCTTGACCCAAACATGGACTGACCCCAAGACCCAACGATGGGATGACCCCTTGACCTCTTGACCCAATGACCCCTTGACCTCTTGACCCAATGACCACATAGTTGACCCAATGACCCCACCATGGGTTGACCATGGGTGGACCATGGTTTGACCTCTTGACCCCTCCATTGGTGTTGACCCAATGACCACACCATGGCTTGACACATTGACCATGGGTTGACCCAATGACCCTTCCATGGCTTGACCCAATGACCATGGGTTGACCTCTTGACCTTCCTTGAGCTTGACCCAATGACCTCACCACCGCTGACCTCTTGACCCCACCATGGCTTGACCATGGGGTGACCTCTTGACCCAAACATGGACTGACCCCAAGACCCAACGATGGGATGACCCCTTGACCTCTTGACCCAATGACCCCTTGACCTCTTGACCCAATGACCACATAGTTGACCCAATGACCCCACCATGGGTTGACCATGGGTGGACCATGGTTTGACCTCTTGACCCCTCCATTGGTGTTGACCCAATGACCACACCATGGCTTGACACATTGACCATGGGTTGACCCAATGACCCTTCCATGGCTTGACCCAATGACCATGGGTTGACCTCTTGACCTTCCTTGAGCTTGACCCAATGACCTCACCACCGCTGACCTCTTGACCCCACCATGGCTTGACCATGGGGTGACCTCTTGACCCAAACATGGACTGACCCCAAGACCCAACGATGGGATGACCCCTTGACCTCTT
>JAVTVJ010004589.1:0-40028 GCA_034509425.1 Eopsaltria australis | reverse complement strand
CTTAGCTCTTCTCTCCTCTCTTGCTCTCTTCCCTCTCTGCCCTGCTCCAGGCTGTGTCTGGCAGCCCCCAGCAGCTCTCCTAAACTCACATCTCTTCACAATAAACCTCACGCTCTCAGACCCGCCTGCAGAGCTCTCTCGTCTGTCCCAAACCCACCCACAAATCCCACACCCGAGCGTGTCAGAACCACAGGGAGCAAACCTCAATTGGGAAAATCCAGTGTTTGCAGCAGCCAGGAGCTGTTCTGGTGCCTCAGAGAGCAAATGACCTGACTCCAATGAAGACAAAGAGTGGCAGGCGCTGCTTTAGCTCACTAGAAATTTAAAAAATGAAATGCACGTATTCTTTATTTCGTATTAATACACTGTGACTGCTTTACAGAGTCCAGCAGATCAGTCGCATGGAAATACTACAGATGAACTTGCCAAACTGGAGCTCACAAAACTAGTGCATTTATCCCAAAGCAGAGACTAAAACCCTCTAAATCCTTAAAAAAATACATTAAAGAACATACCACACACACACATATTGCACTTTTCTCCGTGTGAAATTGGTACCCCATATACATCACACCAAAGTCTCTTCAAAGGAGGCTGCAGTACAAGATAATAAAGCTAATAATTACTCTAACAGTAGTGTACACAGTTCTCTAATGTCAGAACAGAACAGATTGGAACAAAAAAGCCACTTCAAAGGAGGAGGAAGTGGTGCCCAATGGATCCTCTCTGTATGAGAAGGCTTCAGATGCCTTTTAGTCCTAATTGGCTTAAAGGAAATGACATGAAATGTTAACTATGCTTTTGGCTGAGGGGAAAGAGTCAGTCTGAACTACATGAAAAAAAATCCTGCAGCTTCCCCCTGCCCAGCACTGCCGAGCTCAGAGGAGCTCAGGCTGCTTGGCACATCCTGATAAATGAATCGCAGAACTCCAGAACGGAATTATTTTTATCTTTTGAGTCCTGAAACGTGCAGGATCCTGGAGCTGGATGGGGAAGGAAGTGGTTATGGTTCTGGCAGCCACCCAGCTCCTGGAGCAGCTCTGGGGCTGGCTCAGCGTGCTGGGAGCCCTGGGAGCAGCTCTCGCTGCCCAGCTCCGTGAGCGTTTGGACAGATCTCGCATTCCAGAGCGTGTGGGTTGTGCTGTGGGCTGGGGAAGGAGGAGTGAAAGGACAGGACTCTGGCTCCTCTTTGTTCCTGCTCTGTTCTGCTGCAGTTTTTGGCAGGCTGTTTCCCTTCAGGTGCCACTGGGTTCGTGTCTTTGTGCGCTCCTTTCGAAGGGAAACCGCACAACAAAACCCTTCTCTCTCTCAGCTGTTTAAAGCAGAGCTTCCTGCCCATCTTCACCTTGTGATCCCTGTTCCTTAAACCCTCCTTTGCTGCTGCTGCTGCTGCCTTGAGAATCCCCGTGGTGGCAGAGGTAGAAGCTGAGCACTTTTGGGCTGGGCCAGTGTCAGAGCAGGCTCCAGAGAACAGGAATTGTCTCCACCTGAGCAGGCAGGGACCAGGTGCCTCCTGCCACCTGTAAAACCCTTCCTGTCACCTGTAAAACCCTTCCTGTCACCTGTAAAACCCTTCCCCCCTTCACAGGCAGCGGCCAAACTCCTCCCATTCCGTGTTTTAATGTGGTCTTATTGCTGTAAATGCTGATTATCCACCTCCCGCCCCCCACCCTGGGGATTTGCAGTACCAAAGGCCAAACCTTCCAGCAAACTCTGGTGTGATCAGCACAGTTCCTCTCTCTCTTTGTGCTTTGATGAAGCTGCAATTGTGCTTAAATGTTTGCTCAGGAAAGGGCTGGCCTGGCCAGCTGCCCACTGGCCTGGCCTGGCCTGGCCCCACCACACTTCAAGGTCAGAAACAACCCCCAAACTGGAGATCTCAGCTTCCTGCAGCTCCCTGAGCCATCCCCCCCTCCCCATCCCTCTCCTTCCAACTTGGATTTCATGGCTGGGAAGTTGTGGAGACAAAAACTCCCGGCGGAGCTGGAGCATCCCTCGAAAGGGTTCGCACATCAAGAGTTTGATGCTAGAATATTGCTGTGATACTTTCAGTGTCCTATTTACAACGAGCCATTCAAACACTGAGCAAGTTAAAACATGTCCCACACGGTGGGACGTGTGCTCCGAAGGGACTTTGGCCACAGCCAGGATATATCAATGGGGTATTGTCTACTTTCTTCAGAAGAAAAAAAAAAAAGCATATAGGCTGATAAAGAACTGAAAAAGGCACAGCACTATCACTTCACAGGGGTGTTTTTTTATCCTTTTTATAAGCTCATTGTTTTTGTTTTTTTGTCTTTTTTTTAATCCTTAAAAGTTCTAAAACCCTAAATAATTGTCCAAATATACAAAGCTCAAGAAACCACCAGCGACACATACTGCAGATTCAAAACACAGTTTTGTTTGCTTGCTTGTTTGTTTGCTTGTTTTTAAAAATGCAACCCAGGGCCAGGTGGATCCTTTCCAGTGAGCAGAGCTTCTCCAGGACAGGGGGTGATTTTAAAAGCCACCCAGGTGGATTTTATTATTTTTAATGCCATTTCCTCAGCTCTTGCTCTCTCTCTCTCTCTCTCTCTCATGGTTCTCCTTACCTTCTGCCTCTGGTGGCTCATCCTTGATCCTCCAGAATTCCAATCCCCACCCTGAGGTCTCTCCAAACAGTCCCAGGTTTCTTTTTGACAAACTCACGGTGTCCCTTGCTCCAGATTCCTCCAGCAGACAGTGAAGAGCTCCTTGGCAGGGCTGGGAAATCCTGCTCAGGTGCCAGCAGGAGCAACTGGAGGCTGCCTGAGACGCTCAGGGCTGGCCACGGAGTCATGCCAGACCAGGAGCTCAACCAAAGTGCAACTTCCCTGGAATTCCACCTCGTGCTCCTGCTCTCCAGAGGATTCCAGCTGCCATCAGCGCAGACCCAAATCTCCCCTGAATTTCAGTGAAAACTATTGCTTTTATTGCCAAGAAGTATGAGAAGTGTGCACTCCCTCTCCTCTCTCCGAGTGGATGTTGGATGAATGCTGACAAACTCCCCGGATTTTTTCAGAAGGGGCTCTTTCCTTCCTCTGAAATTCGCCTTTTCTGCCTCCTTCTACGCAGACTTTGTGGCATGAAGCTGCACTCCCTGTTCTCCAGCCCCTGCCACTGGGGCCAAACACCTCCTGCTTTTTTTCATTTTTTCTTCCAGCCAGGTGGATTATTTTTTAATTCCCCTGTTAATTCAAGAGTCGAAAAACTACCATGAATTCCGGGGTGGGGCGGGTAGGAACGAAAAAAAAAAAAAACCAAACCAAAAATTCACATGCTGCTTTCTCCATCAGTCCTTGCACTAAAGCCAATCCCCCAGGTGCTAATTGACCAGCACATATCCACCGTGCTGGGGATCCACAGCCTCCATCATCTCACAATCAAAGAGTCCTGGCAGTTCTGACAGCGAGTCGTAGCTGGGCTGAGCCTCTGCGGAGCTGCCCTGGCTCTCAGGCAGTGCCACGCTGCCCTGGGGGAGGTGGCACTGCTCAGCTGGCAGCTCACGAGTCTGGAAGGGGAACTGTGCTGGCTGGGGCTGGCCCGGGGGTGACAGGCGGGACGGGCTGGGTGGCAGCTCCAGCTGCACCTTGGGGAACTGCCTGAGGAAGGGCTCGAAGTGCAGCTGCCCTTGGGAGGGCTCCAGCACGGGGCTCAGGGGCTGCTGCAGGCTGAACTGGGCTGGCTGCTGGGGCTGCTGCTGCTGCTGGGGCTGCTGGGGCTGCTGCTGCTGCTGCTGCTGCTGCGGCGGCTGCGGCTCCTCCGGGCAGGGCAGGGGCAGAGGGCTGGCCCTGGGGTACGAGCTCTCAGCGATCTGCATCTGGTTAAAGTAGGCTTGCAGCTGGGACTGCTTCTGCAGGAACAGCCTCTTCTGGTGCAGCCTGCAGGCAGGACAGAAAAAGTTATTTTTTTTGGCCGTCTGGATGGCTCACACAGCTCCAAGCACGCTGGAAAAATCCCTGAGCGATCCTGCTCGGCACTGAAAGTTATCACCTTTCAGTGCTATCACAGATCTCCTTTGATATCTTTCTGTATCTATTTTATCAATTTTTAAATCAATTTTATCAATTTTTTTAAGCTAACCCTATGCATTATTTAATTCAGCTTTTTTGGCCATCTGGACCACTCACAGAGCTCCAAGGTGGGAAATTCCCTGCACAATCCTGCTCATTCACTTTGGCTGAAATTTATCACCTTTCAGTGCTATCACAGATCTCCCTTGATAACTTTCTGTATCTATTTTATCAATTTTTAAATCATTTTTTTAAGCTAACCCCGTGCATTATTTAATTCAGCTTTTTTGGCCATTTGCACCACTCACACAGCTCCAAGCTGGAAAAATCCCTGCACAATCCTGCTCATTCACTTTGGCAGCACATCGAGGTTATCACCTTTCAGTGTTATCACAGATCTCCCTTGATAACTTTCTGTATCTATTTTATCAATTTTTAATCAATTTTTTAAGCTAACCCCATGCATTATTTAATTCAGCTCCTTTGGCCATCTGGATCACTCACACAGCTCCAAGGTGGGAAATTCCCTGCACAATCCTGCCCCTTCACTTTGGCTGAAAGTTATCACCTTTCAGTGTTATCACAGACCTCCTTTGATAACTTTGTGCACCTATTTTATCCATTTTTTAATCAATTTTATCAATTTTTTTAAGCTAACCCCGTGCATTCTTTAACTCAGCTTGCTAAGAATGAGGTGCATTGTGTTTGTATTTAAAAGCCTGCTCTTCACCACTCTGGGGAATTTGGGAGCTGAAGATCAGGCAGAGAAATCTGTAAACACACGGCAGGATTTGTTCTTGCTTTTAAAAGAGGTTTTGAAGTGAAGCTTTCTTTTTTCAGATAATTTCTAAATGGACAAAGAGAGTTCTGCTTCTCTCATTACTCTTGAGAGCAATTTTGCTGCCTGATTCGGGAGATTCTCACCTGTGCTCCTGGAGCTGCTGCTCCAGACTCCGGGGCAGTTCTTTGCAGTAGAGCTGGCAAGTGTTCTGAGCTTTGGAGAGCAGGCTGGGCTTCTGCAAGGAAAGCAGAGCTGCTTTAAATGCCTTTTGATTTAATTAATTAGTCCAGAAAGCAAAAGAAAGGTTTTCTATTCCTTTAACTGCCCAGATGTTCACAGAGCCGCTTTCTAAACCCATAAAAACTGCTGCCCACTGGCTTCTAACACTCAGAAAATCCTTTTGCACGAGAGATTGTGCCATAAAAATCCATGGAAAGCTTTCTTCCCAAGTGGAAGAAGCTGCAAGCTGGAAAAGTGGGGAAAAACGACTTTTTTATAAACTAAAGGTATAGGAAAATGGGTTTGAAATAAAGGGGGTGTGGAAGAGGAAGGCCCAGGGGTTCAGAAGTGGCTCCTCAGGTGCTGCTGCAGAACTTTAGGGGTGCTCCAGCAATAACCTGCATTCAGCAGCAATTATTAAACACTGAGGAGGCAAACAGCAAGAACACACTTTGTGCATAGTCAGGATCAGTGAAAAACCCACTGCAATTCCCAGCTGAGCTGCTCCCTGCTCAGGTATCCCCTGGGAGCTTTTCCAGGACCCCAGAGCTGCTGTGCTGAGCTGTTCCCAGCTGAGCTGCTCCTTGCTCAGGTATCCCCTGGGAGCTTTCCCAGGACCCCAGAGCTGCTGTGCTGAGCTGCTGCAGCCCGGGGAGGGCAGGGGGGGTACCTGGAGCCGGTGTTTCAGGTACTGCGACTCCAAGCTCTGCCTTCGGGATAACAACGGGGGGTGGGCACCATTGGGGAAGGCAGATGGAGCCTCCTGCTGCTGCTGCTGCTGCTGCTGCTGGGAGCCTTCCTCCTGCAGGGGGAAAGGAACAAGTTCAAGGTGCAGAAGAGGTTTTTTTTAACCCTTTCTTGAAGGATTTTCCCTCCCGTTTTTGCTGCGTTCCTGCTCCGCTCGAAACTCACTGGGAGCTATTTCATATTTCACTCTGCAAATCAGGCTCTTCCCACTTCTTGCAGTTGTAGCTCCAGCAAAGAAAGGAGTTACTGGCCTTTGTTAAACCCAAAACGTCCTTCAGGTTAAAAGCAGTAACTTTGAAAGCAGTAATTAATAAAAGTTGGCTTTGGAGAGGTGTCAGAGCCGCTCACTGACACCACAATGACGGGTAAAGGCTGCAAATTCTCCCCTCTGGGGAAGGCAGAAAGGAGAACAGGGAATTTATCTCTAAATTAGCTCTTCCCAGATCTCCACCCCACCTCATCCTGGCCTGATCTGTCCCAAAGCAGGAAGGTGGAGCTCGGTTTGTGCTCCAGGTACCTGTGCAGGGCTGTTGATGAGGTCCTGCAGCTGCGTGGCAGCTGATGCCAGGGCAGGCTCCTCCTCTGATCCCATCTGTTCATAGAGCAGCTGCACTTTGTTCAGCTCCAGGATTCCTTTGGTTCGTGCCAGGTTCTGGAGGTGCTGCCTAAATGCTACAATTCCTGAGGAAGAGTTTAAAAAATATTGTTGGGGAAGATGAGCTAGGAAAGCCTTATCAATGTGATCACCTGGCAAAAGATGCTGAGGATGGAGAAACTCTCAGCGAGATTGAAATGAAGACAAGCTTTGAGATCCCAAAGCCCAGCTCCTGAACAACTGGAAAACAATGGCATGGCCACTGCAGGTGATCCCCCTTGGATTGAACAATCCCCTCTGCTTGCAGACAGGCCCAAGGCTCAGAGCAGACCCCACCAACCTGGCAGAGGGGCCAAAAAGCAGCTTTTAGGGTTTCAAATAGAACACTGGATGGGGATGCAATAGTTCTCATGGGCTGGATGCAAATGGTGTAAGATTTGTAGTTTGTTTTGGATTGGTGAATGAAAATGAGAATATTCAGCACAGAAGATGATTTATGGGATTGGAAACGACAAGCTCGCTCTCTTAGATCCTCTCTCTTTGCTCTTCTCTCTTCATTCTTTTCTGCTCTCTTCTCTCCTCTCTCCTCTCTCCTCTCTCTTCTCTCCTCTCTTGCTCTCTTTGCTCTTCTCCTCTTCTCTCCTCTCTCCTCTCTTCCCTCTCTGCCCTGCTCCAGGCTGTGTCTGGCAGCCCCCAGCAGCTCTCCTACACCCACGCACTTTCACAATAAACCTCACGCTCTCAGACCCGCCTGCAGAGCTCTCTCGTCTGTCCCAAACCCACCCGCAAACTCCACAAACATCATTAAAAACCAATTTTTAAATTAAGGCCACGAAACACGAGATAAACTGGGCGACAACCAAGCCACAGCGTGGCTGCTGAGCACGGAGGGCACTTCCTGGGTGTCACGGTGATTAAAGCAGATTATAAACAGGATCATTTATATTCCCATAAAGACGCAGGGGAGTTACCTTGGGTGAGGGAGGTGTCGGAAGCCCGGCGGCCCTCGCGGAAGCTGACGGGGGAGCGGTTGTGAGCCTCTCGTTTTTGGGAGCTCAGGGCCTGCATGGCTGGGTTGGCAGGTCTGAGCCCCAGGAACGGGGGGCTCACCCGGGGGGCCTGGGGGCTGCTCAGCACCATCTCCTTCAGGGATGGGGTCTCTGCCAGGAATTTGAGGTCCCTCTGCACGGAGCCCATGTCGTACTCGGAGTCGATGCTGCCCAGGGAGGAGTTCTCGTCCAAGGAATAGACTTTGCCTATTTGGGACAAAAACCAACAAAAACCAGGATTAAAGTGGGAATCGGCACCACTGACTCGAGGTACTCCTCTGTCTTAGAGTGAACAGCCAGGAAAACTAAGTTTGATAAAGGAATTGTCAAGTAAATCGAGTTTGGTGAATGAATTGTCAGGTAAAACCTGCAGTACAACGAAGGGGATTTGCTGCTGGATTTTGCAGGATTTTGCAGCAATCAGACTCTCTGCAGATGTTCACTGCCTTGGCTGCAAAGTGTTTAGGGGGTTTTTTGCCCCACAGATGATCCTGACAGAACTGCAGCCTGAAAGGCTTGGTCACCTCACTGGTTTTAAGAGTCCAGAAGGTTTTATTTCATCTTTAGGGGATGAATGATTTGGGGACATTCAGCTGAAAAAAGCAGCCAATTTGCCAGATTCCCCAGATGCTGTTGGGGTTGTACATTAATTTAATCACCTACAAATTTGCTGCTCTGATTTTATACAGTTTCTACAGTTTCCAAAGCAGATTTTGCGGTGTTCTGTGGTTTCTTCCCCTTTGCCTTCATAGCAAATCCAAACTGCCTTGTGCTCATCACTCACAAAACCTCACGTTTTTCATCAGCAGCTGCTCAGAGTGAGACAATGAGCTTTAGGCTCTGTACCTGTGCCTGGCACCAGCAGTAGTTGGTCACAGTGATAGACTGAGCTTTAGGCTCTGTACCTGTACCTGTACCTGTACCTGTACCTGCACCTGGCACCGGCAGCAGTTGGTCACAGTGTTAGACTGAGCTTTAGGCTCTGTACCTGTACCTGTGCCTGGCACCAGCAGCAGTTGGTCACAGTGTTAGACTGAGCTTTAGGCTCTGTACCTGTACCTGTACCTGTGCCTGGCACCAGCAGCAGTTGGTTGGTGACCTCAGCCAGGGTGTGGCGCCTCTTCCCCCCTCGGGCAGCAGCGAAGGCCTGGGCCGGGTCCTCCTCTGCCTCCGCCTCAGCCTCGATGCCCTCGTCGATGGAGGTTTCCATCATGCTGGAGGGCAGCGACTGGCAGCCTTTCCTCATCACCACGGGTGGCACGGGGTCCAGCAGGCAGCCGTTCACCTGCGGGCACAGGGACACCTTTGGTTTGGGCTCAGCTTTGGTCTGGGCGCAGCTTTGGTTTGGGCACAGCTTTGGTTTGGGCGCAGCTTTGGTCTGGGCCCAGCTTTGGTTTGGGCGCAGCTTTGGTTTGGGCGCAGCTTTGGTTTGGGCGCAGCTTTGGTTTGGGCCCAGCTTTGGTTGGGGCCCAGCTTTGTCTTGGGCCCAGCTTTGTTCTGTGCCTAGCTTTGTCTTGGGCCCAGCTTTGGTTCGGGCCCAACCTTGTTTCAGGCGCAGCTTTGTTTTGGGCTCAGCTTTGTTCTGTGCCTAGATTTGTTTCAGGCCCAGCTTTGTCTTGGGCCCAGCTTTGGTTTGGGCCCAGCTTTGTCCTGGGCCCAGCTTTGTTTTGGGCCCAGCTTTGTTTTGGGCCCAGCTTTCATTTGGGCCCAGCTCTGTTTTGTGCCCAGCTTTGTCTTGGGCCTAGCTTGGTCCTGGGCCCAGCCTTGTCCTGGGCCCAGCTCTGTTCCCTGCCCCAAAGCAGCAAATCCCTGCCATCCCTGAAGGCCGCTGGGGTCTCGATCTCAGCTCAGCTCAGTAACATTTGCCATGCACAATTCTTCACTTCCTATTCACATTCCCTTAACACTCAACTCCCTAAACCCAAATTATTCTTATTTCCATATTCTTATTCCATGTTTTGCAGGGCTGGATTTTTATTCTTTTGGGTTGGTTTTTTTGGGGTTTCTTTTGGGTTTTTTTTGGGTTTTTTTGGAGTTTTTTTGGGTTTTTCCTTGGTTTTTTTTTGTTGGTTTGGATTTTTTTTTGAGTTGTTAAAACCTTTGCCAGCTCAATCACAAGTCTAAAATATTTACGGAATTTGCAATTCCCCTCTTCCTAGACCGACTGTGCTCATTTACCACGCTCAGATAAACACCAGGAATATAAAACCCAGCCTTGCATTTCATCCTTGCAGGGCTGAGCTCAGGAATCACTCCATAAATGCACTTTTTTTCCCAACCCAACTCCACTTGACGAATGTTGCTCCCCTACAAACACAGGCTGCCTGGAGAAGCTCTGCAATCTCCCTCCTTGGATTTGTCCAGCTTGATAAAGCTTAGAATCAGTGTTAGAGGCACCTCCCCGGCCTAAACTGCTCCTAGGATTTTAATTCTGGTTTTATTCTCCAAGCCAGAACACCAGGGATCCTCCTGCACCTTAAATAATTCTTTGCCATATAAAATAATCTCGGTTTTAAGTCTGAGCCCTGCAATTTTTGGTGCAATCCTGTTAATTCTGGTCCTGGGTAAAATATGGATGGAAAAGCCCCAATTCTTTAGCACAAAACCTGGCAGCTGATTTGATCCAAAGCTATTTTATCTCAGCCATTCCTGACTTTTCCTCCAGGTTTTTTGGGGTTTTGGAAAGAAAAGAGTGTTTGGAGAGGAGGTTTCAGTGCACTAAACTCCTCCTAGGATTTTAATTCTGGTTTTATCCTCCAAGCCAGAACACCAGGGATCCTCCTGCACCTTAAATAATTCTTTGCCATATAAAATAATCTCGGTTTTAAGTCCATGCCCTGCAGTTTTTGGTGCAATCCTGCAATTCCTGTCCTTCTACACAAACAGGATCGCAGTGGGTAAAATCTGGATGGAAAAGCCCCAATTCTTTAGCACAAAACCCGGCAGCTGATTTGATCCAAAGCCATTTTATCTCAGCCATTCCTGGCTTTTCCTCCAGGTTCTTTGGTGTTTTGGGAAGAAAAGCGTGTTTGGAGAGGAGGTTTCAGTGCACTGAGAGCAGCTCTCAACAAATGGTCTCGAGGCAGAGCTATAGGGTAGGAAAATATTTAAAGGAACAGCTGTAAATAGCTAAAACAGCAGGAAAATGATGATTCCTGCATGGGAAAACTCCAGGTCTGCTGCCTCTGTCTAGACTTGAGTGGATTTTAACCTCTGAATTCCGTTTCTTGCACGCCTCCCTTCCCATTTGTGACTCTCTGGCAGAAGGGAAGGGCAGAGCCAATCCCACATTGGCTCCCTGCAGATTTCCAGGGATCAGAGCCTGGAAATCTTCAGTGGACAAGTCCTACAAAAATTCAGAATATTCCAAAATTAAGACTATACAAGCTCAGCCTCGACCCCTCGCTGCTTGTCAGCAGTTGCTGACCCACCCTGGCCAAAATGCAGCTAGGAAGCAAAAAAAGGGGATGCAAACCAAAGCTTGAAATGTTAATTTTGAACTGGATTTTGCTTTGCAGCTGCCAGAGACCACACAAAGAGTCGGTGCTGAGAACCAGGGCCACACTCCTGGTGTTGGGAACAAACCAGGGAGCAAGAAACCCTTCCAAGTGGCAGGCAGGAAATCAGAGCCCAGCTGGCACCAGGCAGGAGAAATACACCAAAATTCAAATTGTAACAGGAGAGAGAACAACAGGATTTTTATGAGAGTCACATTCTTCATAAATGTAATTATTTTAGCTGGAATGATTCGTGGAAAAAATAAAAATAAAAACAAAAGGGTGATTTCAAGCTGTACCTTTGGTGTCTCAACCCTCTCCTCCTCCATAAATGCAGCCTCTCCCTGGCACCTGGAGGGAGGGAAGGAGAAGGATTCTGCTCCTGAGGCTGAGGGGAGCCCTGGGGACTGCAGCAGCCTTGGATTTTGGGAATGCAGGTTCACTGAGGCTTCAAAATTTCAATTTCAGGAAGAAAAAGAATGTGGAATAGCTACAACTCTTGATGCTTCAAAAATTAAATATCAGGAAGAAAAAGAATGTGGAATATTTACAATTCTGGATGCTTAAAAACGTAAATTTAAGGAAGAAAAAAACCATGGAATACCTACAACTCCTGATGCTTAAAAACTTCAATTTCAGGAAGAAAAAGAATGTGGAATTCCTACAACTCTTGATCCTTCAAAATTTAAATTTCAGGAAGCACTGCTGTGCTTTTAAAAGTCAAAAATAATTTTTTTTAGCTGGAATGATTTGTGGAAAAAATAAAAGCCAAAATTTCAAGCTTTACCTTTGGTGTGTCAACCCTCTCCTCCTCCATAAATGCAGCCTCTCCCTGGCACCTGGAGGGAGGGAAGGAGAAGGATTCTGCTCCTGAGGCTGAGGGGAGCCCTGGGGACTGCAGCAGCCTTGGATTTTGGGAATGCAGGTTCACCGAGGGCACCACGGCCTGTGCCTGAAAAACAAAATTCACAAACTCAAAACTGGGCTCATTTTTAGGCGGGGAGCAACCCAAAGGCACGGGTTAAATTAAAGATGCAGCTCGTTGCCAAAGCAGAAGGTTTATTCTTTATTTTTCTATTTCTTGGTGCAGGATGAAGAATGTTCTCAGCTTTTAAAGAGTTAAAAAAAACAACATTTCCACCCCCAAAGCACCCAGGCCAACCCCAAATGTCATTAAGCTCAGTATTATTGAAGCTGAAATTATCCCCAGCAGCACAGGCAGAGTTTGGGGCTTTTTTTTGGTGCTCTAAAATTCCATTTTCTATTCAGTCCAAACCCCCTGAACGTTACCAGGAATGGTTTCAAGGACTTTGAAAGGGAAATTTCCTAAAAATTAGGAAAATAGGGATATTTCTTCCCTGGTTTTTAACCTTTATTTCCTGGAGTGCAGCATCCACACCAAAGTGTGGCCAAAAGGAAACCATCAGCCTCAGCCAGAAGCTGTGGAAACAAAATTGTCTTTGGGACAACTGGGAGGCTGAACTGAAGAAAAAAGTGGGAATGTGGCTCTAAAATGCAGAATTCAGTACAGGGAACCCCCTCCCAGAGGTGTTTTCTTCCTCCTCATTCTCCTGGCTCCACCTGCTTTTAATTCATAATTCGTAATTTAATTTAAAATTCACAATTTAATTTAAAATTCATAATTTAATTCAAAATTCAGTACAAGGAACCCCCTCCCAGAGGTGTTTTTTTTCCTCCTTTTCACCTGGCTCCACCTGCTTTTAATTCATCTTAAAATTCACAATTCAATTCAAAATTCAATAGAAGGAACCCCCTCCCAGAGGTGTTTTTTTTCCTCCTCGTTCTCCTCGCTCCACCTCCTTTTAATTCATAATTCATAATTTAATTTAAAATCCGCAATTTAATTTAAAATTCATAATTTAATTCAAAATCCGTAATTTTCTCTGCAATGCTGCGACTTTCTGTCACCAGAACCAAGCTTAAACCTGGGTTTAATCGTTGCCAGGCTGTTCCTGGAGCTGTGTTTTCATAACTGGAGCTGAGTTTCACCTCAGTAGAATCCAAATATCCCAAAATTGGTGCCTGAAGCAATTAAAAAAAACCAAAAAGGAGCAGCTTGGTTGGGATTTCTGTTGGAAGTGGAGGTGGAATTTGGGCAGAGAGGCTGGAATTTGAGGGAGTATTTACTTAGGACCAGGAGAAACTGGAGTCATCTCAAGCCAAGCCTCTCATGCTCCCATTCATAGAAATCAAAAAGCTGCACAGAGGTTGGGGGGTCTTAATGAAAGGAAATAAAAATGGGGGGGGAGAAAATGAATAAAATTCTTGGGATAAGACAGGAAAAATTGATCCTGAGCTTTCAAATGAGCTGGGAAAAGGAGGCTGAGCAGCCTCAGAGCTGAGCTGGATCAATCAGGGTCATGAGGAAGATCTTGGGAGGGATGGGAAGAGCACCCAGAGCTGCTCTTGATAAAATAATCCTGACATCCTTAGGGCTCAGATCAATTAATCACCACCCAGAGGCTCTGCAGGAAACTGGGGCAAGGGAGGGGAAAAAAAAAAAGGGTGCAAATCTTAAAAGAAATGACATCATTTAGGAACAAAGGTCTGGCTTTGCAGCCATTAAGTGGCTCCAGGTAATGACATTTTTATCAGCTACTGCAATGAACTGGCATCTTGACCTGGTAAATTGATTATAAATGGCTTTTTTGGGGCATCTCTTTCCTATTCTTTGCCATTTCACAGGAGCAGCAGGGGACAAAGCCGTTTCATCCTGCACAGGTCCCTGCAGAGCCTGCAAGGTTTCAGCCTCCAGAAACTCAGCAGCTCCTCGGGTGATCCCACTGCAGCCACTCCCAGTGCTGCACAGCCTCCAGAACTGGCGTTTCTTTCACTTTTTAGCCACCAAAAGGCTTGAAACGCTCAAAAATGAGAATTTTCCAGTCAGGAGAGCAAGCACAGGACTTTGAATGGGAGACGAGCTGGGAGTTGAGGTTAAAATTGGAGATCTCCACTAAAGCCAAACCCAATTTTTTTTCCAGCTGGGAGAAGAAGCACAGGACTTTCAACAGGAGATGAGCTGGAAATTGAGGTTAAAAATGAAAATCCCCACTAAAGCCAAACTTAAATTTTTCCAGTTGGGAGCACAAGCACAGGACTTTGAATGGGAGATGAGCTGGGAGCTGAGGTTAAAAACGGAGATTCCCACTAAAACCAAACCCCATTTTTTTTTCCAGTGAGGAGCACAAGCACAGGACTGCCCCTTCAACAGGAGATGAGCTGAGAATTGAGTTTAAAAATGGAGATCTCCACTAAAGCCAAACCCAAATTTTTCCGGTTAGGAGCACAAGGACAGGACTTTGAATGGGAGATGAGCTGGGAGTTGAGATTAAAAATGGGATGCCCACTAAAGCCAAACTTAAACTCTTCCAGTCAGGAGAGCAAGCACAGGACTTTCACCAGGAGACGAGCTGGAAATTGAGGTTAAAAACGAGACCCCCATTAAAGTCAAACTCATTTTTTTTTTCCCAGTTAGGAGAAGAAGCACAGGACTTTCACCAAGAGATGAGCTGGGAGTTGAGTTTAAAAATGAGATCCCCACTCAAGCCAAACTTAAATTCTTCCGGTTAGGAGAGCAAGCACAGGACTTTCACCAGGAGACGAGGTGAGAGTTGAGGTTAAAAACGGAGATTCCCACTAAAACCAAACCCAAATTTCTTTTCCAGTTAGGAGCACAAGCACAGGATTCCACCTTCAACAGGAGATGAGATGGAAACTGAGGTTAAAAACGAGATCCCAGCTAAAGCCAAACTCAATTTTTTTCCCAGTTAGGAGCACAAATACAGGACTTCTAACAGGAGATGAGCTGGGAGTTAAGATAAAAAATGAGACGCCCACTAAAGCCAAACTTAAATTCTTCCAGTTAGGAGAGCAAGCACAGGACTTTCACCAGGGGACGAGCTGGGAGTTGAGGTTAAAATTGGAGATTCCCACTGAAACCAAACCCAAATTTTTTCCAGTTAGGAGCAGAAGCACAGGACTTTTCACCAGGAGATGAGCTGGGAGTTGAGATTAAAAATGAAAATCCCCACTAAGGCCAAACCCAAATTCTTTCATTTAGGAGAGCAAGCCCAGGATTGCACCTTCAATGGGAGACGAGTTGGAAATTGAGGTTAAAAACAAGATCCCACCTAAAGCCAAACTTAGTTAGGAGAAGAAGCACAGGACTTTCACCAGGAGACAAGCTCGAAACTGAGGTTAAAAACGGAGATTCCCACTAAAGCCAAACCCAAATTCTTCCAGTTGGGAGCACAAGCCCAGGACTTCCCCTTCCACAGGAGACAAGTTGGGAGTTGAGATTAAAAATGGAGATTCCCCACTAAAGCCAAACCCCAATTCTTCCAGTTGGAAGCACAAGCCCAGGACTTTCAATGGGAGATGAGCTGGAAACTGAGACTAAAAACAAGATCCCAGCTAAAACCAAACCCCTTATTCACATTTTTTAGCCTTCAGGATGAAACTACCCCAACCATCAAGGGTGGAATGGACGGATTTTGGAGGGGAATGAGGCTGAGGAGCCCAGGGGGGAGCAGCAGGGAGCTGACCTTGGCCACGGTCTGCTCGGCGACGGCGCTGGGGCGGCGCTGGCGCGCGTCCACGCGCTGCTCCACGGGGAAGCTGCTCCGGTGCGACTTGAGCCTCTCCACCAGCAGGTAATAGATGGCAGCAAAGTGGTTGTAGCTCTTGTTCTGCAGGGACTGCAAAGAGACAGGCACACAGCAGGGTGTTTGTCACCTTCTGTGCTCCGCCAGGGGGAAAAAAGGGAGTTTTTGGGGGGGGTTTTGGGGTGTGGCGGGGATGGCAGAGGATCAAGGAGAGGAAAGCATCAATCCTACGACTGTGCTGAGCTCCCAGATCCTCAGAGATTCCATTCTGAACCTCCAGAAAGCGCTGAGCTCCCATCCTGAAGGGATTGATGATGTTAATTCCACAGGGAACCCTGGAATTTCTGTCCAGGACACATCAGCCCCTCTCTGCTTTCGTGCTCCCGCTTCCATTTTCATTCACCACCCTCTTCAAAGCTCAACGTTTACTTTGATTCTCATTTGCCACCCTCTAAAAACCTCAAAATTAATTCATTTCCTAATTCCCCCTCGTCTCTGTGCAGCTGCCAAGGTGATGATTTCTCCAACCCCATTCAGGAGTGTGTTTTACCCCCATTTGAGTTTCACCCCAATTTTGAGATGTTTTACCCCCACTCTGAGGTGTTTTATCCCCATTTCCATGTGTTTTATCTCTATTTTTGTGTGTTTTACCCCCATTTTGAGGCATTTTTTTCCCCATTTCAGTGTTTCACCTCCCTTTGAGTGTGTTTTACCCCCATTGGAGGTGTTTAACCCCCAATTTTAGTGTATTTTATCCCCATTTTGAGGTGTTTTACCCCCAATTTCAGTGTTTTACTCCATCTGAGTGTTATACCCCAATTTTAGAGTGTTTTACCCCCATTTTAATGTGTTTTACCCCAATTTTAATGTGTTTTACCCTCATTTTGAGGCATTTTATCCCTATTTCGAAGTGTTCTACCCCCACTTCAGTGTTTTATCTCTATTTTTGTGTGTTTTACCCCCATTTCAGTGTTTCACCTCCCTCTGAGTGTGTTTTACCCCCATTTTAGTGTTTTACCCCCATTTCAGTGTTTCACTTCCCTTTGAGTGTATTTTACCCACATTTGAGATGTTTTATCCCCAATTTTGAGGCATTTTATCCCGATTTTGAGCCATTTTATCCCCATTTTGAGGTGTTTTACCCCATCTGAGTGTGTTTTATCCCCATTTTGAGGTGTTTTACCCCCATCTGAATGTGTTTTACCCCCATTTTATGTGTTTTACCCCAATTTTAGTGTGTTTTACCCTCATTTTGAGGCATTTGATCCCCATTTTGAGGTGTTTTACCCCCATTTCAGTGTTTCACCTCCATCCAAGTGTTTTACCCCCATTTTGAGGTGTTTTACCCCATCTGTGTTTCACCCCCAATTCTAGTGTGTTTTACCCCCAATTTGAGGTGTTTTACCCCAATTTCAGTGTGTTTTACCCCAATTTTATGTTTTACCCCCATCTGAGGTGTTTTACCCCATCTGAGTGTGCTTTATCCCCATTTTGCAGTGTTTTACCCCAATTTCAGTGCGTTTTATCTCTATTTCAGTGGTTTACCCCCAATTTTAGTGTGTTTTACCCCCATTTTGAGGCGTTTTACCCCCATTTGAGTGTGTTTTACCCCCATTTTGAGGCGTTTTACCCCCATCTGAATTTTACCTCCACAGTTTTCTGCTGGTCTATGCCCAGGCTGTGCATGAGCCTCAGCACCTGCTCGTTGTACTGGCCCAGGGAGGGCTCGTTCTCCTGCCCTGCTGGGACCAGGATTGGCCTCTGGGCAGGAACCTCCACCAGCATCCCCTTGTCCTGAGCCATTTGATCCCCATTTTGAGGTGTTTTACCCCCAATTTCCGTGTTTTACCCCCATCTGAGTTTTATACCCCAATTTTAGAGTGTTTTACCCCCATTTCAGTGTGTTTTACCCCAATTTTAGTGTGTTTTACCCTCATTTTGAGGCATTTGATCCCCATTTTGAGGTGTTTTACCCCCATTTCAGTGTTTCACCTCCATCCAAGTGTTTTACCCCCATTTTGAGGTGTTTTACCCCATCTGTGTTTCACCCCCAATTCTAGTGTGTTTTACCCCCATTGTGAGGTGTTTTATCCCCATTTTAGTGTGTTTTACCCCCAATTTCAGTGTGTTTTACCCCAATTTTATGTTTTACCCCCATTTGAGGTGTTTTACCCCATCTGAGTGTGCTTTATCCCCATTTTGCAGTGTTTTACCCCAATTTCAGAGCGTTTAATCTCTATTTCAGTGGTTTACCTCCAATTTCAGTGTGTTTTACCCCCATTTTGAGCCGTTTTACCTCCATCTGAATTTTACCTCCACAGTTTTCTGCTGGTCGATGCCCAGGCTGTGCATGAGCCTCAGCACCTGCTCGTTGTACTGGCCCAGGGAGGGCTCGTTCTCCTGCCCTGCTGGGACCAGGATTGGCCTCTGGGCAGGAACCTCCACCAGCATCCACTTGTGCTCCTTGATCTGAGCGATGCTCAAACGCTTGGATGGGTCCAGCACCAGCATCCTCCTGATCAGGTGCTCACACTCTGGTTTGGGGGCAAAAAAATCACAATTATAAAGGTGAGCAATGATCTGCCAGCCCAGAGATGCCTCACTGCTGAAAAACCCTCTCAGAACGAGCTGGGAGTTGAGATTAAAAATGGAGATCCTCAATAAAGCCAAACTTAAATTTTTACACTTCGTTGCACAAGCACAGGAGTTCCCCATCAATGGGAGACAAGTTGGGAGTTCAGATTAAAATTGGAGATCTCCACTAAAACCAAACGCAAATTTTTTTCCCAGTCAGGAGAAGAAGCACAGGACTTTGAATGGGAGATGAGCTGGGAGTTGAGCTCAAAAATGAGATCCCCACTAAAGCCAACCCTAAATTTTTCCAATTAGGAGAGCAAGCACAGGACTTTCAGTGGGAGATGAGCTGGAAATTGAGGTTAAAAATGGAGATTCCCACTGAAACCAAACCCAATTTTTTTTCCAGTTGGGAGAAGAAGCCCAGGATTTTCAATGGGAGATGAGCTGGGAGTTGAGATTAAAATTGGAGATCTCCACTAAAGCCAAATCCAAATTTTTCCAGTTAGGAGAAGAAGCACAGGACTTTCAACAGGAGATGAGCTGGAAATTGAGGTTAAAAATGAAAATCCCCGCTAAAGCCAAACTTAAATTTTTCCAGTTGGGAGAAGAAGCACAGGACTTTGAATGGGAGATGAGCTGGGAGTTGAGCTTATAAAAGGAGAACCCCAATAAAGCCAAACACAAATTTTTTTTCCAGTTAGGAGAAGAAGCCCAGGATTTTCAACAGGAGATGAGCTGGAAATTGAGGTTAAAAATGGAGATTCCCAATAAAACCAAACTCAAGTTTTTTTTCCAATTAGCAGCACAAGCACAGGACTTCCCCATCAATGGGAGACGAGCTGGGAGTTGAGATGAAAATTGGAGATCTCCACTAAAGCCAAATCCAAATTTTTCCAGTTAGGAGAAGCAGCACAGGACTTTCAAAAGGAGATGAGCTGGAAATTGAGGTTAAAAATGAAAATCCCCACTAAAGCCAAACTTAAATTTTTCCAGCTGGGAGAAGAAGCACAGGACTTTGAATGGGAGATGAGCTGGGAGTTGAGCTTAAAAAAAAACCCAATAAAGCCAAACCCAAATTTTTTTTCCAGTTAGGAGAAGAAGCCCAGGATTTTCAATGGGAGACAAGATGGGAGTTGAGATTAAAAATGGAGATTCCCACTAAAACCAAACTCAAGTTTTTTTTCCAGTTAGGAGCACAAGCACAGGACTTTCAATGGGAGACAAGTTGGGAGTTGAGATTAAAAATGGAGATCTCCACTAAAACCAAACCCAATTTTTTTCCAGTTGGGAGAAGAAGCCCAGGATTTTCAATGGGAGATGAGCTGGGAGTTGAGATTAAAAATGGAGATTCCCACTAAAACCAAACCCAAATTTTTTTTCCAGTGAGAAGCACAAGCACAGGACTTCCCCACCAACGGGAGATGAGATTAAAAATTGAGATCTCCACTTTAAAATCACATTAAAGTGCAGAAAACCCCAACTTCTTCAAGGCCAACCCCCCTGATTATCCCAGAATTTCCCCAAACCACCCCAGATGAGTTAAACCACGGCACTTTTACCTTCTGACATGAAATAAGGGATCCTGAACCTCCCCTCCAGCACTCTCTGCCTCAGGATGGGCAGCGTGGGTCCGTCAAAGGGCAGGGCTCCACACACCAGCACGTACAGCACCACCCCCATGCTCTGTGGGGGAAAAAAAGGGAATTTTCAGCTCATTCCCAAGCTCCCAGAGGTGTCTCTGAGGCTCTGTCAAAGCAAGAAATTCTGTCCTGCAGGAAAAGGGAATTGAGGTGAAAAAGAGGGAGGCGGAACCTGAGGAGTGAACCCAAACTCGAGGTGGAAATTCAGGATATTTTTATGAATAAATAAAATCGACCCTCAGCCAGGATTTTTATGGCAGTGAAAAAAATTGGGATATTTGACATTTAAAGGCTGTGGGGAAGAGTTTCCATGAAGAGCCAGTTTAGGGGATTGTTTAATGGGAGCAAAAAGGGACAACCTGGGCAAGAGCTCTCCTGGAATTGCTCATTCCTGGGAGGATTGGAGTGAACTGGCACTGCCAGGGGGAATGGTCTGGGCAAAAACATCCCAGTGCCAGCCTCCCTGAGAGAGCCACAGCAGCCTGGCCAGCACTGGGGCTCTCAAGGGGGGAAAAGCAGGTGGTGACCTCAAAACTTTATAAAAACACCCAGATTTTACAATTAAATATGGATTTTTATAAGAAACTATGGATTTTTAAAAAGAAAATATGGATTTTTAAAGAAAATCCCTAACAAAATCTGACCTGGGCCTTGCTGCAAGCTCAGCACCTTCACAGAATCCTGAGCTCAGAAATGAAGGTGATTTTATTTTGAATATCAACACTTTCTATCCTGGCACAGCACAAGGGGGAAAAAGTAGGTGTTGACCTCAAAACTATAAAACCACCCAGATTTTACAATTAAATATGGATTTTTATAAGAAAATATGGATTTTTTAAAAGAAAATATGGATTTTTTAAAAAGAAAATCTGGATTTTTTAAAAGAAAATATAGATTTCTAAAGAAAATATGGATTTTTAAAAATTAAATATGGATTTTTTAAAAGAAAACATGGATTTTTAAAAAGCAAATCTGGATTATTTTCAAAGAAAATATGGATTTTTTTTAAAGAAAATATGGATTTTTTAAAGAAAATCCCTGCCAAAATCTGACCTGGGTATTGCTGCAAGCTCAGCACCTTCACAGAATCCTGAGCTCAGAAATGAAAGTGATTTTATTTCAAATATCAACACTTTCTGTGTGGAGAGGAAGGTTTATTTATTTATATCTATTATTTATGATGATTTAGGCCAAAAACATCCCAGTGCCACCCTCCCTGAGAGAGCCACAGCAGCCTGGCCAGCACTGGGGCTCTCAAGGGGGGAAAAGCAGGTGGTGACCTCAAAACTCTATAAGAACACCCAGATTTTACAATTAAATATGGATTTTTTAAAAGAAAATACAGATTTTTTAAAGAAAATTTGAATTTTTTAAAAGAAAATATGGATTTTTAAAAGAAAATATGGATTTTTTTAAAAGAAAATATGGATTTTTTAATAGAAAATATGGATTTTTAAAGAAAATCCCTGCCAAAATCTGACCTGGGCATTGCTGCAAGCTCAGCACCTTCACAGAATCCTGAGCTCAGAAATGAAGGTGATTTTATTTTAAATATCAACACTTTCTAGCCTGGCACTGCACAAGGGGGGAAAAAGCAGGTGCTGACCCCAAAACTTTATAAAAACACCCAGATTCTACAATTAAATATGGATTTTTAAAAGAAAATACGGATTTTTAAAAAGAAAATATGGATTTTTATAAGAAAACATGGATTTTTTTAAAGAAAATCTGGATTTTTTAAAAGAAAATATAGATTTTTTAAAGAAAATATGGATTTTTAAAAATTAAATATGGATTTTTAAAAAGAAAATCTGGATTATTTTCAAAGAAAATATGGGTTTTTTTTAAAGAAAATATGGGTTTTTTTAAAGAAAATATGAATTTTTTAAAAGAAAATATGAATTTTTTAAAGAAAATCCCTGCCAAAATCTGACCTGGGCCTTGCTGCAAGCTCAGCACCTTCACAGAATCCTGAGCTCAGAATTGAAAGTGATTTTATTTCAAATATCAACACTTTCTGTGTGGGGCTGCCAGGTCCTGTTAATGATTTAGGAGGTTTTATAATTCAGGAATGTTTGCCAAAGTTCAGGGATTCCCTGGTGACGTGCTCAGAGTCCCCTGCCTGACGTCTGCTCTGTCCCCAAAAATCCAGGAGCCTTCTAAAATCAGCATTTATTTGGAGTTTATGTGCACAGAACCAGCACCCAGCCAGAGAAATGCGTGCAAAAGCACGTTTTTAAATTGATTTTATTGAAATGTTTCACAATGGTTTTGTTTGTGGAGGTGATTTGGAATAATTTGGATTTACTGAGCTGCCCATGAGGTGCCCTGGTCAAAAAAAAATCAGTGCCAGGGTGATGCTGGGTGCAGTGTTCTGCCAAATTATTCTGGGTGTGGTTAATTTGAGATGGGAATTCAAAATAAAATCAGAAGATTTGAAAGAAATTCAAATAAAATCAGAAAATTAAAATAAAAATTGAAATAAAATCAGAAAATTAGAATAAAAATGGAAATAAAATCGGAAAATTAAAATAAAAATTGAAATAAAATCAGAAAACTAAAATTTAAAAAAACCAAAAAAATACCCCCCCACAATAACGACACAAACAAAAAACAAATGAACAAAAAAAGCCCCAAAACCCCCAAAAAAACAATTAAAAAAAACCAAAAAGAAATCAAATATTCCAGATCTGCAGGTTAAGAAAAATGAAATATTTCAGAACTGCAGCTTCAGAAAATCAAATATTATAGATGTGCACGTTGAGAAAAATCAAAGATTTTAAATCTGCAGCTTAGGAAAAATCAAAGATTTCAGATCTGCATTTTAAAATCAATCAAATATTCCAAATACGCATCTTAAGAAAAACCAAATATTGCAGACCTGCAGCTTAAGAAAAATCAAATATTCCACATCTGCAGCTTCAGAAAAATGAAATATTCCAAACCTGCATCTTAAGAAAAACCAACTATTGCAGACCTGCAGCTTAAGGAAAATCAAATATTCCAAATCTGCAGGTTAAGAAAAATTGAAGATTCCACATCTGCAGCTTAAGAAAAATCAGTGATTCCAAATTTGCATCTTAAGAAAAATGAAATATTCCAGATCTGCAGCTCCAGAGAAATCAAATATTGCAAATCTGCATCTTAAGAAAAATCAAAGATTTCAGATCTGCATTTCAAAACCAATCAAAGATTCCAAATCTGCAGCTTCAGAGAAATCAAATATTCCAGACCTGCAGCTTAAGAAAAATCAAATCCTGCAGATTAAGAAAAATAAAATATTTCAAATCTGCAGGTTAAGAAAAATGAAATATTCCAGACCTGCAGCTTCAGAGAAATCAAGTATTCCAAATCTGCATCTTAAGAAAAACCAAATATTGGAGATCTGCAGCTTAAGGAAAATCCAAGATTCCAAATCTGCAGCTTAAGAAAAATCAAAGCTTTCAGATCTGCATTTCAAAAACACTCCAATATTCCACATCTGCAGCTTCAGAAAAATGAAATATCCCAAACCTGCATCTTAAGAAAAAACAATTATTGCAGACCTGCAGCTTA
Source organism: Eopsaltria australis (assembly GCA_034509425.1). Lineage (NCBI taxonomy): Eukaryota > Metazoa > Chordata > Aves > Passeriformes > Petroicidae > Eopsaltria > Eopsaltria australis. The sequence continues at coordinate 16,712 of JAVTVJ010004589.1, read as the reverse complement.
AGAAAAATCAAATATTCCAAATCTGCAGGTTAAGAAAAATTGAAGATTCCACATCTGCAGCTTAAGAAAAATCAGTGATTCCAAATTTACATCTTAAGAAAAATGAAATATTCCAGATCTGCAGCTCCTGAGAAATCCAATATTGCAAATCTGCATCTTAAGAAAAATCAAAGATTTCAGATCTGCATTTCAAAACCAATCAAAGATTCCAGATCTGCAGCTTCAGAAAAACGAAACATTTCAGATCTGCAGCTTCAAAAATTCAAATATTCCAAATCTGTAGCTTAAGATAAATCAAATATTCCAAATCTCTAGGTTAAGAAAAATCAAATATTCCAGATCTGCAGCTTCAGAAAAATCAGAGATTCCAAATTTGCAGCTTAAGAAAAATGAATTATTCCAGATCTGCATCTAAGGAAAAATCAAAGATTTCAGATCTGCATTTTAAAATCAATCAAATATTTCAAATACGCATCTTAAGAAAAATAAAATCCTGCAGATCTGCAGATTAAGAAAAATAAAATATTTCAAATCTGCAGGTTAAGAAAAATCAAATATTCCACATCTGCAGCTTAAGAAAAATGAAATATCCCAAACCTGCATCTTAAGAAAAACCAACTATTGCAGACCTGCAGCTTAAGAAAAATCAAATATTCCAAATCTGCAGGTTAAGATAAATCAAATATCCCAGATCTGCACTTTCAGAAAAATTAAAGACTCCAAATCTGCATCTTGAGAAAACCCAAACATCCACCCCAGCTTCCCCCAGCCCACCAGGAGCGCAGTCAAGGCAAGGCCACTGTACCCAGATGTCCAGCTGGGGTCCCTCGTACTGCTGGCCCTCAAACACCTCGGGGGCTGCGTAGGGGGGGCTCCCGCACCACGTGCTCAGAGGCTCCCCGCTCCTGTAGAAATTCCCGAAGCCGAAATCTGCGGGAAGAAAAAAGCCAGGGAAAAGTCACCGTGAGCTTGGAACTGCACCACGAGGAAGAATTCCATCAGGGATCCCCGCTGAGATCCCGTCCCAAATCATTCTGGGGGGGTCCCAGTGGGAATGTTGGGAATGTTGGGAATGTTGGGAATTTCCCATTGGGAATATTGGGAATATTGGGAATATTGGGAATTTCCCATTGGGAATATTGGGAATTTCCCATTGGGAATATTGGGAATATTGGGAATATTGGGAATATTGGAAATATTGGGAATATTGGGAATATTGGAAATATTGGGAATATTGGGAATTTCCCACTGGAAATATTGGGAGTATTGGGAATATTGGGAATATTGGGAATATTGGGAATATTGGGAATACTGGGAATTTCCCATTGGGAATATTGGAAATATTGGGAATATTGGGAATTTCCCACTGGGAATATTGGGAATATTGGGAATATTGGGAATTTCCCACTGGGAATATTGGGAATATTGGGAATTTCCCACTGGGAATATTGGGAATATTGGGAATATTGGGAATATTGGGAATATTGGGAATATTGGGAATTTCCCACTGGAAATATTGGGAATATTGGGAATATTGGGAATATTGGGAATTTCCCACTGGAAATATTGGGAATATTGGGAATATTGGAATATTGGGAATATTGGGAATTTCCCACTGGGAATAAATTGGGAATATTGGGAATATTGGAATATTGGAAATATTGGAATATTGGGAATATGGGAATTTTCCCACTGGGAATATGTGAATTTGGAAATTTATTGGGAATATTGGGAATTTTCCCACTGGAAATATTGGGAGTTTGGAATAGAATATTGGGAATATGGAATATTGGGAATATTGGAATCAGAATTTCCACTGGAAATTTGGGAATATTGGGAATTTCCACTGGAAATATTGGGAATATTGGGAATATTGGGAATATTTGTGGGAATATTGGGAATTTCCCACTGGAAATATTGGGAATATTGGGAATTTCCCACTGGGAATATTGGGAATATTGGGAATATTGGGAATATTGGGAATATTGGGAATTTCCCACTGGAAATATTGGGAATATTGGGAATATTGGGAATATTGGGAATTTCCCACTGGAAATATTGGGAATATTGGGAATATTGGGAATATTGGAAATATTGGGAATATTGGGAATTTCCCACTGGGAATATTGGGAATATTGGGAATATTGGAAATATTGGGAATATTGGGAATATTGGGAATATTGGGAATTTCCCACTGGGAATATTGTGAATATTGGGAATATTTATTGGGAATATTGGGAATTTCCCACTGGAAATATTGGGAGTATTGGGAATATTGGGAATATTGGGAATATTGGGAATATTGGGAATATTGGGAATTTCCCACTGGAAATATTGGGAATATTGGGAATTTCCCACTGGAAATATTGGGAATATTGGGAATATTGGGAATATTTATTGGGAATATTGGGAATTTCCCACTGGAAATATTGGGAATATTGGGAATTTCCCACTGGAAACGCTGGGTGTCCTCTGGTGCTATTTGGATATTGTGGGATTATTAAAATATCGCAAAACCTTCATAAATTGGAGGAGTTTGGAGTAGTTTTATAAACAACCATCACTCAAATTCACCAAACCGACTGTCACAGCAGATAAACGAGATTATAAATGAGATTATCGATTTGCCAAGAGATAATTTGAGATTTCCTGGGTTTTCCTGAGGTGTTTTCCAGCCTTGAGCACACAACAAATTCAGATTTTGGAGCTGTTCCAAGAGCAGCAGGCCTGGGAAACCACGGGGATTTGTGCTGGAAGGTCACTGCTACTGCAGCCCTTGGAGGCAGCAGCCCATAAATTCAAAATTCTTCCAAAATCTTGCTTTTTATGGCTTCACACAGGAGCTGTTCAGTCTGATATTAATGAGAATTTTTATAAGCCACTGGTGGAAAGCAAAGGAAATGTGCTTGGAGAGGCTGGGGCTTCTCTGCTCCGGCTGGGCAGCTCCTGGTGGGGTGACAGTGGTGACAAACTCAGCTCTGAGCGGTGGCAGGGATGCTGGGAGGTGACAAACTCAGCTCTGAATGATCCCAGGGATGCTGGGAGGTGACAATCAGGACTCTGGATGCTCCCAGGGATGCTGGGAGGTGACAAACTCAGCTCTGAGTCCTCCCAGGGATGCTGGGAGGTGACAAATTCAGCTCTGAATGATCCCAGGGATGCTGGGAGGTGACAATCAGGACTCTGGATGCTCCCAGGGATGCTGGGAGGTGACAAATTCAGCTCTGAATGATCCCAAGGACCCTGTGGGGTGACAAACTCAGCTCTGAATGATCCCAGGGATGCTGGGAGGTGACAATCAGGACTCTGGATGCTCCCAGGGATGCTGGGAGGTGACAAATTCAGCCCTGAATGATCCCAAGGACCCTGTGGGGTGACAAATTCAGTCCTGAATGATCCCAGGGATGCTGCGGGGGGACAATCAGGACTCTGAGTGCTCCCAGGGATGCTGGGGGGTGACAATCAGGACTCTGGATGCTCCCAGGGATGCTGGGAGGTGACAAATTCAGCTCTGAGTCCTCCCAGGGATGCTGGGAGGTGACAATCAGGACTCTGAGTGCTCCCAGGGATGCTGGGGGGGGACAAATTCAGCTCTGAGTCCTCCCAGGGATGCTGGGAGGTGACAATCAGGACTCTGAGTGCTCCCAGGGATGCTGGGAGGTGACAATCAGGACTCTGAATGATCCCAGGGATGCTGGGAGGTGACAAATTCAGCCCTGAATGATCCCAAGGACCCTGTGGGGTGACAAACTCAGTCCTGAATGATCCCAGGGATGCTGGGGGGGGACAATCAGGACTCTGAGTGCTCCCAGGGATGCTGTCAATGCTGCCCAGCAGATATCAGAGCTGATCAGTGCTGTGGCTCTCACCGGCTCTGCTGAACCACCCCACTCACCCCATCTGTGCCGCCTGCGCTGCTCAGAGGAGCCACAAAACCACGGGAGAAGCCTCAGAATCAAAGCAGTGAAGGCAGATTGAACAAAGACTCTGAAAAAGTCACCCTGGAGATGTTTTAGAGGAGCCTGGAGCTGAGGAGCCAACCCCGAGCCCAGTGGGACAGGAACAGGGCTTGCTGACCCTGCAGGAGCCCCAGCTGCCCTTTAATGGAATTCTGCCAAAATCCCTCTGAAACAAAGCAGTTCTGGGAATACTGGAGTGCAGAGAGGGGACAATGAACACCTCACCCTGCCCTAAACCCCTGGAGCTACGTGCAGAACCCCAAACCTGGGAGAGCCCCGGCCGGGATCAGGGTCAGCGCATCCCAAACCCTGCAGGGTGAACTTTGGGAGCTGTTGGGGAAGATGAACTAGGAAAGCCTTATCAATGTGATCACCTGCTGAGAATGGAGAAACTCTGAGCGAGATTGAAATGAAGACAAGCTTTGAGATCCCAAAGCCCAGCTCCTGAACAACTGGAAAACAATGGCATGGCCACTGCAGGTGATCCCCCTTGGATTGAACAATCCCCTCTGCTTGCAGACAGGCCCAAGGCTCAGAGCAGACCCCACCAACCTGGCAGAGGCTCCCAAAAGCAGCTTTTAGGGTTTCAAATAGAACACTGGATGGTGATGCAATAGTTCTCATGGGCTGGATGCAAATGGTGCAAGATTTGTAGTTTGTTCTGGATTGGTGAATGAGAATGAGAATATTCAGCACAGAAGATGATTTATGGGATTGTAAATGACAAACTCGCTCTCTTCTCTCTCTGTTCTCTTCTCTCCTCTCTTGCTCTCTCCCCTCTCTGCCCTGCTCCAGGCTGTGTCTGGCAGCCCCCAGCAGCTCTCCTACACCCACATCTCTTCACAATAAACCTCACGCTCTCAGACCCGACTCCAGAGCTCTCTCGTCTGTCCCGACCGTCCCAAACCCACCCCCAAATCCCACAGCAGCACCAAAGGGAGCAGGGCTGGTGCTGCCAGCTGGGCTGGTGCCAGGGCTGCTGTCAAGGTCAGCTCCCAGCAGAGCCAGCAGTGTCACAGCTCAGCCCTGGCGGTGACGCCACCGCAGCCCTGGGGACGTCACCGAGCCCGTGGCTGCCAGAGGCCAAGGCCGGCTCAGATTCCAAACTCCTGCAGGAGAACCACGGGCTGCAATGGGATGGAACATCCCTGCTGCCCTTCCTGTGCCAGCCTCCTGCAGCTCTGGAACACCTGCAGCTGGAGTGACACAGGGGGGACAACAAAATCTACCCCAAATCCCCCCGTCACTGTGAAATCCCCCCATCCCTCTGTGTCACCTTTCCCCCTTCTTCCTTTTCCCCCTTTTCCCTTTATTCCCCTTCCCACCCCCTTTTTTTTCCTTTTCTCTTTTCTCCCCTCTTTTCCCATTTTTGGCCCCTTTTCCCCTTTCCTCCCCCTTTTTTCCCCCTTTCTTCCCTCTTTTTTTTCCCCTTTCTTCCCTCCTTTTTTCCCTTTCTTCCCCCCCTTTTTTCCCTTTATTTTGCCCTTTCTTTCCCCTTTTTTCCCCTTTCTTCCCCCCTTTTATCCCTCTTCCTTCCCCCCTTTTATCCCTTTCTTCCCCCCTTTTATCCCTTTCTTCTCCCCTTTTTCCCCTCTTTTTCCCCTCTTTCTTCCCCCCTTTTTTCCCCTCTTTCTTCCCCCCTTTTATCCCTTTCTTCCCTCCTTTTTTTCCCTTTCTTCCCTCCTTTTTTCCCTTTCTTTCCCCCTTTTTTCCTCTTTCCCCCCTCTTTTCCCCCCTTTTTCCCCCTATCACAGCCAGACTACTGTGATTTTTTTTAATCATTATTCTCTTTTTAAGAACCCTTTCCTCCACACAGAACTGACCTGGCAACCCTGACGATTCTCAGGGAGACACAAATCTGGCTTTTCCTCCTCTCCAGGACATTCTGCCACTCGTGTGGGTGCCCTTAAATCTGATTTCTCCCCTCCACTTATCTCAGATTTATCAGGTTTTCAACATCCTCATAAAATTCTGCAGACAAACATCAGGTTTTTTATCTCTGGGCTTCCACCCTCAGAAATCTTCCTATCAAACTCACATTTCTTTGTAAGCACAGCTCAAGAATCCACAACCTGCTTGGGAGCACGAGGATCCCAAAATCCTAAATAAAAAACAAAAAGTGGAATCCTTTGCCTGTCCAGGTTGGGATTTAAAAGTTCCCTCCTTGGTGATTTCTTTCAAAAAGAAAATCCGAGCAGCAAAAGGAACAGAATCAATAGAAAAGAAGCCTCAGTTTTATGATGAGAATAATAATAATAGTAATAGCAATAATAATAATAATAATAATAGTAATAATAATAATAATAATAAATGATTATAATAATAATTATTATTAATGGTTTTATTTCTGATCACCTGAGGAGCAAAGGACATCCTGGAGCTGATGAATGAATGAAAGGGCTGGGAATTGCTACCAGAAGGAGCAGCCAAGGAGGCACAGCCAGACTGGGAATTCCTGGGAATTCCTCACCATTCCCGAGCTGGGGTGCAGTGCTCTCTTATTCACCTGAAAAATGATTTCCTTATTCTGCTTTTCACCTGCACTTCTAAAACTTCCATTTTTCCCCTTTTTTTAGTGATCAATGAAGAGCAGAACCCTTAAATTCTGAATTTCAGCCTGGCAGTGCTGTTTTATTCACCTGAAAAATGATTTCCTTATTCTGCCTTTCACCTGCACTTCTAAAACTTCCATTTTTCCCCCTTTTTTTAGTGATCAATGAAGAGCAGAACCCTTAAATTCTGAATTTCAGCCTGGCAGTGCTCTCTTATTCACCTGAAAAATGATTTGCTTATTCTGTCTTTCACCTGCATTTCTAAAATTTCCATTTTTTCCCTTTTTTTAGTGATCAGTGAACAGCAGAACCCCAAAATTCTGAATTTCAGCCTGGCAGTGCTGTCTCATTCACCTGAAAAATTATTTCCTTATTCTGCTTTTCATCTGCATTTCTAAACTTTCTATTTTTCCATTTTTTTAAATGACCAGTGAACAGCAGAACCCCTAAATTCTGAATTTCAGCCTGGCAATGCTGTTTTATTCACCTGAAAAATTATTTCCTTATTCTGCCTTTCACCTGCACTTCTAAAACTTCCATTTTTCCCCTTTTTTTAGTGATCAATGAAGAGCAGAACCCTTAAATTCTGAATTTCAGCCTGGCACTGCTGTCTCATTCACCTGAAAAATTATTTCCTTATTCTGCTTTTCACCTGCACTTCTAAAACTTCCATTTTTTCCTTTTTTCCCTTTTTTTTAATGACCAGTGAACAGCAGAACCCCAAAATTCTGAATTCAACACAAAACCCTGCCAGACACCTCCTGACTGGCACTGGGCTTTTTCATGCAATATATGAATTAAAACCAGTGCTCTGAATGTCAGCAACTGGCTCTTATCTTTAAAAAAATCCAATTTTATTCTGTTGTTGGACAAAATAATTCCCTGGGAGGGGGAGCTCAGCATTAATTCTTGGGGTCCACAACTTCCCTTTCTGTTCCCATCATTCTCCCCACACAAATGGCTGGGAAATCGTTTTGAAGCATCCATGAAAACCCTTTCAAAGAAAAAAAAATTGAGGATTTAGACGGAATTCTGGATTCTTGGTCTATGGGGCTTCCTCAATTTTTAATTACTGCTCTGCCACTTGAGCTGTCCCAATTTTGGAGTGGCCAGGATTGAGTTAAGCACAAAACAACCCTGAGTCTCTCATTCTCTCTCTTCCCCTTTCCACCTTGTCCTTTTTTTGCCATTGCTGCTGTGCCACAAATGGTTTGGATCCAGCCGTTCTGGATCCAAAATGGTCATTTTTAACCCCAAAAAACCCAACATTTTCATCATTCCAGAGGATGAAACAACCCTGAGTCTCTCATTCTCTCTCTTCCCCTTTCCACCTTGTCCTTTTTTTGCCATTGCTGCTGTGCCACAGCCATTCTGGATCCAAAATGGTCATTTTTTACCCCAAAAAACCCAACATTTTCATCATTCCAGAGGACTCAGAAAGAAAAAACAACCTTGAGTCTCTCATTCTCTCTCTTCCCCTTTCCACCTTGTCCTTTTTTTTGCCACTGCTGCTGTGCCACAAATGGTTTGGATCCAGCCATTCTGGATCCAAAATGGTCATTTTTTACCCCAAAAAACCCAACATTTTCATCATTCCAGAGGATTCAGTACAGCAAAAACAACCTTGAGTCTCTCATTCTCTCTCTTCCCCTTTCCACCTTGTCCTTTTTCTGCCATTGCTGCTGAGCCCAAAATGGTCATTTTTAACCCCAAAAAACCCAACATTTTCATCATTCCAGAGGCTTCAGTACAGCAAAAACAACCCTGAGTCTCTCATTCTCTCTCTTCTCCTTTCCACCTTGTCCTTTTTTTGCCATTGCTGCTGTGCCACAGCCGTTCTGGATCCAAAATGGTCATTTTTTACCCCAAAAAACCCAACATTTTCATCATTCCAGAGGAAACATCACTGATGTTCAAGGGAAAAATGCACCAGCCCTCTAAAAACAAACAAAAACCAAACCAACAAACACATGCCAGCCACAGAATTGTAGAAGGACTGCAATTGGGCTCATTACCAGAGGACTGAGATGATCTAATGGAGTGATCTGCTCAACATTTGCCTGAATCTGCACGTTTAAAAACAAAAATAAAATCAGAAAACCAACCCAAAAACCCAAAAAACCCAAAAAAAAAGCCATCATTTGCAGCATTGTGCTCAGCTGAATAAACTCAGTGTTTGTGCAATCTGCAAATATTGGCTCTGCACAGTTGTGCCATTTGGTTTCCCAATCTCATTTTCCCCCCTCGCCTTTAGAACAAATCTTGAATTTCCAAGGTATGGTGTTTTTTTTTGTTTTTTGGAGCTGGGATCAAAATGGAAACAGGCTGGGATTTCTTTGTGCAATCTGAGAAAGGAGGGAGAGCTCCCTGCCAGAGCTGCTGCAGCTCCTGCTGAGCATCCAGAGCTGTTTTATTGTTGGACATGGGAGAAACACGTAGATTTTAGTGGTAAGTTAGGAGTGCTCAGGTAGGACTAGGAAAGGGTTAGGTTTTTTTATTTATATTTTTTATTTTTATAGGGTTTTATTTATTAATTTATTTTTATAGGGTTTTTTTAAAATGTATTTATTTTTATAGGGTTTTTAAAAAATTATTTATTTCTATAGGTTTTTAAAAATTATTTATTTATTTTTATAGGGTTTTTTTTATTTATTTATTTTTATAGGTTTTTATTTATTTATTTATTTATTTTCATAGGTTTTAAAAAATTTATTTATTTTTTTTATAGGGTTATTTATTTATTTATTTATTTATAGGGTTTTTTAATTTATTTATTTTTATAGGGTTTTTTATGTATTATTTTTATAGGTTTTATTTTTATTTTTTATTTATAGGTTTTAAAAAATTATTTATTTATTTTTATAGGGTTTTTAAAATTTATTTTATTAGGGTTTTATTTTTTATTTATTTATTTTTATAGGGTTTTTTCAATTTATTTATTTTTATAGGTTTTTTAAAAAATTATTTATTTATTTTTATAGGGTTTATTTATTTATTTATTTATTTTTATAGGTTTTTTTATTTATTTATTTTTACAGGTTTTAAAAAATTATTTATTTATTTTTATAGGGTTTTTTATTTATTTCTTTTTGTAGGTTTTTATTATTTATTTATTTTTATAGTTTTTTTTAAAAATTATTTATTCATTTTTATAGGGTTTTTTAAAATTTATTTTTATAGGGTTTTATTTATTTATTTATTTATTTATTTATATAGGTTTTTTATTATTTATTTATTTTTATAGTTTTTTAAAAAATTATTTCTTTATTTTTATAGGTTTTTAAAAATTATTTATTTATTTTTATAGGGTTTTAAAAATTTATTTGCTTTTATAAGCTTTTTTTTTATTATTTATTTATTTTTCTAATTTTTTAAGACAATTGTGGACTGGTCAATGAGGTCACTATTTCTACAATTTTCCAGGATAATGACATTTTTTAAATTATTATTTTTTATTATTATTTTTTTTTCTACTTTATTCTTATTTTTTTTTTTTTTTCTACTTTAGGAGAAAGGAACGAAAACAATTCAGGAAGTTCAAAACAATTTGTGCTGGTCAGGGAAACAAGGACTGTGTTTATAGAAAACACATGGGGAAATAAAACACAGAACACTGCAAAAACCCAGAGCCTCCTGCTTGTACCTCCAGAACCCTCTGGAGAAGCAGCTCCAGAGCTATAATTAATCCATCCTCCTCCAATTACCAGCACAACTCAATCTGCAGAGAGCCACAGGGAGCTTTTGTTGGAGGAGAAATGCGAGCCTGGCACATAAAGGGGAACAGAGAGAGAGAGAAAAAGGTGCTGAGGAAAGCACGGTGTGAGCACTGATGCCTTTTTCTGGTCTTAGGAAATAAAGGCTCAGACAGGGTCAGAGGGTTGGGGTCGTTTCCCTCGGGATTTTAATAGGATCCCATCCCATGGCTTCTGCCGTCCAGGTAGAACGCGGCGCCAAAGCCCCGTCCCCCCAGTCGAGGGTACAATTAAAGACTCTACTCATTAGCAGATCTACCAGGAGGGCCCAAGAAGGGCCTGGGTGGGCTCACTTCTAGTTTACAGAATCTGTCCTGCCAGGAGACCTTGAGGGCCCATGCAAACAGAGTGTTTGGTCTCTGACTCTCCGTGGTTTCAGGGGTGTTTGGTCTCCCGGTCCCATAAACACCATGGAACCGGGCTGAGCTATCACCTAAAGCATCACAAGTGTGCATGCTGATACTGGGGAATGTAGGGAACAGTGTAAGAAATATTCAGGAGAAAAAGCAGAAAAAATCTCTCAGGCATCAGCACAAACCTGACCCACTTCAGGGGCTGAGGCTGAGCAGCCTCTCCTGCCCTCACTGAACCTTTCCCTGGCCAGCAGCAGCTCCAGCCTCCTTCAAAATAACAGCCCCTGCCTCCACCTGGGCTGCTGCAAACATCAGCATCTCCTCACTCCCAGGATGGAAGGAGAAAGAGAGGAGCTGGGATCCCGTTCCCAGCTGAATCCGGGTTCTGCTGCATGGATTTCTCACTAAGGTCACGCTCAGGGAGAGGAGAAGGAGCTGGAATGCTCTCAAATGATGCCCTCAAAAATCAGGGAATGTAAAGGGGATGTGACCAATGCAGCTGCTGAACTTTGGGAAGAACAGGGAGGGTTTGACTCGCTGGTGCTAAGCAGGAATTCCACCTGGAATTCCTCACGTTCATGGATGGTTTAGCTCTTTAATCCCTTCGGTTTTGCCCCTTACGCCAAAATCTGAGGGCTTTGCTCCCAGCCACCTCCTCTCTTCTTGAAAATAAACTCACCCAAGCTCTCACCTCGAGCTCTTTACTCATCCTGAGTCTTGTCCAGTTACTGGGAGCAAAAAGATCCTTTCAATTCTGCCTTTTAGAGCAAAATTAACCTGAAACTCTTGGATTTCAGCCCAGCCTCGGGGATCAAGGGTGGAAATCTCATGGACTCACAGGTTTAGGAACATCTTTGAATGTTGGTTTGTTCTCCTGGTGGGAATTTCATGGACTCAGAGATTTAGGAATGTTTTTGAATGTTGGTTTGTTCTCCTGGTGGGAATTTCATGGACTCAGAGATTTAGGAATATTTTTGAATGTTAATTTGTTCTCCTGGTGGGAATTTCATGGACTCAGAGATTTAGGGACATTTTTGAATGTTGGTTTGCTCTCTTGGTGGGAATTTCATGGACTAAGAGAAAAAATCCCAGATAAAACACTCAGGGACCTGCAGAGCACCAGATATAACCCCAAAAATCCCAAATAACCCCAAAAATTCCAGAGAAATACTCAGGGACCTGTAGAGCACCAGACAACCCCAAAAATCCCAAATAACCCCAAAAATTCCAGAGAAACACTCAGGGACCTGCAGAGCACCAGATATAACCCCAAAAATCCCAGATAATCCCAAAAATCCCAGAGAATCAGAGTGGAATTCCTCATCTGTGTCCTTGACACTAAAAATCTCAACTTGGCACAAAGCTTCCAGCAGCCTGAACTTTCCCCAGCTCCTTTATCAGGAACCCTGGACACTGGGAGCTGCTCCCAACCCAGCAAATCCCAACAGAGACCCAGTGAGGAACCAGTTAATGAGCTCATTAGCACCCAGGGCAGCTGTAATTAACTTTGGGAGATGGAGAGATGGAGCAGGGGAGCAGCAGTGATGGAATCTCCTCATTCCCCTTTTGTTGGAGTCCCTGGAGAGATCCAGCACTGAAATTCCCGGGGGCAGAGCAGCTCGGGGCTCTCCTGGGATGCTCTGGAGGGAGGGGTTTGGGAGATTCTGTCAGGGGATTTGGGAATCCTGCAGTGCTCAGGAGATGCAGGGCAGGAAAAACTCTGGATGTGGGGCAGGAAAACCTTTGGATGCAGGGGAGGAAAACCTCTGAGAGCCCTGAGGAGCTCTGGAAAACCTCTGGATGCAGGGGAGAAAAACCTCTGGATGTGGGGCAGGAAAACATCTGGATGTGGGGCAGGAAAACCTCTGGATCTGAGAGCCCTGAGGAGCTCTGGAAAACCTCTGGATGCAGGGGAGAAAAACCTCTGGATCTGAGAGCCCTGAGGAGCTCTGGAAAACCTCTGGATGCAGGGGAGGAAAACATCTGGATGCAAGGCAGGAAAACCTCTGGATATAGGGAAGGAAAACATCTGGATGTGAGGTAGGAAAACCTCTGGATGTGGGGCAGGAAAATCTCTGGATCTGAGAGTCCTGAGCAGCTAGGGAAAACCTCTGGATAAAGGGAAGGAAAACCTCTGGATGCAGGGCAGGAAAACCCCTGGATGTGGGGCAGGAAAACCTTTGGATGTGGGGCAGGAAAATCTCTGGATGTGGGGTAAGAAAACCTCTGGATGTGGGGCAGGAAAACATCTGGATCTGAGAGCCCTGAGGAGCTCTGGAAAACCTCTGGATGCAGGGCAGGAAAACCTCTGGATGTGGCATGGAAAAACCTCTGGATGTGGGGCAGGAAAACCTCTGAGAGCCCTAAGATGCTCAGGAAAACCTCTGGATGTGGGGTAGGAAAAACATCTGGATCTGAGAGCCCTGAGGAGCTCTCAATAAAAATCAATGCAAATAAATAAAAATAAAAAGAAATAAAAATAATAAATAAAATTCAATAAAAATAATCAATAAAAATAAATAGAAATCAATAAAAATAAAAACAATTAAAAATAATAACTAGAAATCAATAGAAATCAATAAGAATAAATAAGAATCAATAAAAATCAATAAGAATAATAAATAAAAATCAATAAAATAAATAGAAATCAATAAAAATCAATAAAAATAAATAAAACCAAAAATAAATAAAAATAATAATTAGAAATCAATAAAATCAATAAGAATCAATAAAAATCAATAAGAATCAATAAAAAATCAATAAAAATAATAAATAGAAATCAACAAAATAAATAAAAATCAATAAAAATTAATAAAAATCAAAATAAATAAAAATAATAAATAGAAATCAATAGAAATCAATAGAAATCAATAGAAATCAATAAAAATAATAAATAAAAATCAATAAAATAAAAAGAAATAAATAAAAATAAATACAAATAAATAAAAATAAAAATCAATAAAAATAATAAATAATAAATAAAACCCAATAAAAACCAATAAAAACCAATAAAAAACAATAAAAACCAATAAAAATCAATAAAAATAAGGTGCTGCTGCACTCCCTACCTGCAATCTTGATGTTCATGTTGTTGTCCAGCAGCAGATTCTCAGCCTTGAGGTCCCTGTGCACGATTTTCCTGCCGTGGCAATATTCCACAGCTGACAGGATCTGCCAGAACTTGCGCCGTGCCTCGGGCTCGCTCAGCCTCCCGTGGCTGGCCAGGTAATCTGGGCACAAAATCAGCATCAGTCAGAGAAATCTGGTCTAAATCTGGCTGGGCAGAAGGAAAAAACTCTGAAGTTTAGTGATTTCTCCTGAAAAATTAGCATAAAGGAAGTTGAAGCAGTTTTCAAGTTGTTCTTCCACTGAACCGTCTGAAAAAATGGAAAAAAGGGAAATTTTTCCCTGTTCCTTCTTTTATAACTGCCTGGTCAATACTTTCACAGGAGAGCTCATGGTGATTGGGAAATAAAATCATCATAAATCAAGCCAATCTGGTTTAAATAAGGATAGGCAGAAGGAAAAAACTCTGAAGTTTAGTGATTTCTCCAGAAAAATTAGCATAAAGGAAGTTAAAGCAGTTTCCAGCTTGTTCCCCCACTGAACCATCGAAAAAAATGGGGAAAAAAGGAAATTTTTCTTTATTCCTTCTTTTATAACCACCTGGTCAATGCTTTCACAAGAGAGCTCATGGTGATTTGGGAAATAAAATCAGCAGAAACCAAGTAAATCTGGTTTAAATTAGACTGGGCAGAAGGAAAAAACTCTGAAGTTTAGTGATTTCTCCTGAAAAATTGGTATAAAGGAAGTTAAACCAGTTTTCAAGTTGTTCTTCCACTGAACCATCCAAAAAAATGGGGAAAAAAGGGAAATTCTTCTCTGTTCTTTCTTTTATAAATACCTGGCCAATGCTTTCACAAGAGAGCTCATGGTGATTGGGAAATAAAATCATCATAAATCAAGCAAATCTGGTTTAAATCAGGATGGGCAGAAGGAAATAATACTGAAATTTAGTGATTTCTCCTGAAAATTAGCATAAAGGAAGTTAAAGCAGTTTTCAAGTTGTTCTCTCAGTCAATGCTTTGAAAAAATGGAAAAAAAAGAGGAAATTATTCTTTCTTTTATAACCACCTGGTCAATGCTTTCACAAGAGAGCTCATGGTAATTGGGAAATAAAATCAGCATAAATCAAGCAAATCTGGTTTAAATCAGGATGGGCAGAAGGAAAAGCTCTGAAATTTAATGATTTCCCCAGAAAAATTAGCATAAAGGAAGTTAAAGCAGTTTTCAAGTTGTTCTCTCAGTCAATGCTTTGAAAAAATGGGAAAATAGGAAATTTTTCTTTATTCTTTCTTTTCTAACTACCTGGTCAATGCTTTCACAAGGGAGCTCATGGTGATTTGGGAAATAAAATCATCATAAATCAAGCATCCTCATTTACAGACCCCAGGGCTGCAGTAAGATGCTGAATATTGGAATCTTCTCCTGCTTACCGAAAATCTCCCCGTTTTTGGCAAATTCTGTCACGAGGTACAGCATGCTTTTGGTCTCCATCACCTGGGGATGCAGAAATCACTCGTGAGGCCTCGTGGGAAGAGCAGAAAGAGCCAAAAAAAACCCCCAGAAAGAGACAAAAACCCCAAAAGAGCCCAAAAAACCCCAAAAAGAGCAAAAAAAAAACCTCAAAAGGCTAAAAAAAACCCCAAAAAGAGCAAAAAAAACCCAAAAGAGCTAAAAAAACCCCAAAAAGAGCTAAAAAACCCAAAAAAGAGCCAAAAAGAACCCAAAAAAAGCCAAAAAACCCCAAAAAGAACCCAAAAAACCCCAAAAGAGCCCAAAAAAACCCAAAAATAGCAAAAGAAAACCTCAAAAGGCTAAAAAAACCCCCAAAAGAGCAAAAAAACCTCAAAAAGAGCCCAAAAAAACCCAAAAAGAGCAAGAAAATACCAAAAAGAGCCACAAAAACCCCAAAAAGAGCCAAAAAACCCCAAAAAGAGCAAAAAAAAACCCCAAAAAGAGCCAAAAAAACCCAAAAAGAGCCAAAAAGAACCCAAAAAAGCCAAAAAACCCCAAAAAGAGCCCAAAAAACCCCAAAAAGAGCCCAAAAAACCCCAAAAAGAGTAAAAAAAACCAAAAAGAGCAAAAAAAACACCCAAAATGAGCCAAAAAAACCCCCAAAAGAGTAAAAAAAAACCCAAAAAGAGCCCCAAAATCCTCAAAAAGAGCCCAAGGGCTCCCATCTCTGCTTTGAAAATTGATATTTGGAGTATCAAATGCCAGTTTATTGTGTATGAAATGGAATTGAAGCTGAACTGGTCCTGACTGGGATCTGCATTTTTGTTTAGAAGAATTAAGAGAGGGGGGGGAAAAGGGAGAGAAAGGGGAAAAAAGAAAGGGGGAAAAGGGGGAAGAGGGAGAAAAGGGGGAAAAATGGAGAAAAAGGGGGGAAAAGAGGGGGAAAGGGGGGAAAAGGGGGGAAAATGGGAAGAAAGGGGGAAAAAGGGGGAAAAAGGGGGGAAAAGAAGGAAAAAGGAGGAAAAAGAGGGGGAAAAAGGGGGGAAAAAGGGGGAAAGGGGGGAAAAAGAGGGAAAAAAGGGGAAAAAAGAGGGAAAAAGGGGATAAAAGGGGAAAAAGAGGAAAAAAGGGGGAAAAGGGTAAAAAAAGAGGGGAAAAGGGGGGAAAAGGGGGAAACAAGAGGGAAAAAGAGGGGAAAAAAGGGGGGAAAAAGGGGGGAAAGTAGCGAAAGGGGGGCGTAAGGGAAAAGGGGAAAAGGGAAAAAGTTAGAAAGGGGGGAAAGGGGAAAGGGGAAGGGGAAAAGGGGGAAAGGCGGAAGGAGAAAAAAGTGGGAAAAAGGGAGGGAAATGGGAATAAAGGGGGGAAAGGGGAGAAAAGGGGGAAGGGGGGAAAAAGGGAAAAGGAGCAAAAAGGAAAAAAGGGGGAGGAAATGGGGAAAAGGAGAAAAAAGGTGGAAAATAGAAGAAGGTGAAAAGGGGGAAAATGGGGATAAAGGGGAGAAAAGGGGAGAAAAGGAGAGAAAATGGGAAAAATGGAAAAAAGGGGGAAAAGGGGGGAAATGAGGATTAAGGGGGAAAA
>JAVTVJ010004588.1:0-10601 GCA_034509425.1 Eopsaltria australis | reverse complement strand
AATTCCGCATGGAGCAAGATCCCTCGCACACCCAAGCTGCCACCGACAAGGACCCTGGCTGCCCTTGCAGGGCCAAAACCCTCCTCCAAACTGACATCAAGAAAGTGGGGAGCAGAGTTCCCTTTCTCCGAGAAAAGGGACACTTTTTGTGTTTCAGCCCTAAGGCACTCTGCTCCCGGACGCCACCTGAAATTCGGTATGGATCAAGATTACTGGCTGACGCAACCTGCCTTCAACTAGAACTCTGGCTGCAATTGTAGGGCTAAATGCCTCCTTAAAACTGGCATCATGGATTTGGGAGAGTGAGTTTCTTCACGTGGATAAGTGCTATCATTTGTATCAGAAAAGGGCCCCATGTCTGGGAGTCGACAACTTCTTCAATTCCGCATGGATCAAGACCCTCAGACCCATGCATCAACCGGCTGGCATACTATTACCTTTGCAGGGCCAAAACCCTCCAAACTGACACAGAAAAGTGGGGGCAGAGTTCCCTTTCTCAGAGAAAAGTGGACACCTCTTTTGTGTCCCGGCCCTAATGCACTGTGCTCCCCGGGATGCCTCCTGAAATTCGCATGGATCAAGATTCCTCGCAGACCCAAGCTGCCGCCGACTAGGACCCTTGGCTGCCTTTGCAGGGCCAAAACCCTCCTCCAAACTGACATCAAGAAAGTGGGGGGCAGAGTTCTCTTTCTCAGAGAAAAGGGACACTTTTGTGTCCCGCCCCGAAGGCACTGTGCTCCCGGATGCCTCCTGAAATTCCGCATGGATCAAGATTCGTCGCAGACCCGAGCTGCCACCGACAAGGACCCTGGCTGCCCTTGCAGGGCCAAAACCCTCCTCCAAAATGCATATCAAGAAAGTGGGGGGCAGAGTCCTCTTCTGTGGTGAAAAGTGACAGCTTTTGTGTCCCGCCCCAAGGCACTCTGCTCCCCGACGCCACCCGAGATGCCGCACGGATCAAGATCCCTCACAGACCCAAGCTGCCATCCACCATAATTCTGGTTGCAATTGTAGGGCTAAATGCCTCCTAAAAACTGGCATCATGGATCTGGGGGACTGAGTTTTCTTTCACATGGAAAAGCGCCATTATTTGTATCGAAGGCCACATACCTGGGAGTTGACAGCCGCATGCTGAAATTCCACATGGATCAAGATTCCTCGCACACCCAATCTGCCACCGAGAAGTACCCTGGCTGCCCTTGCAGTGCCAAAACCCTCCTCCAAACTGACATCAAGAAAGTGGGGGGCAGAGTTCTCTTTCTCAGAGAAAAGGGACACCTTTTGTGTCCCGGCCCTAAGGCACTCTGCTCACGGACGCCACCTGAGATGCCGCACAGATCAAGATCCCTCACAGACCCAAGCTGCCATCCACCAGAATTCTGCTGCAATTGTAGGCTAAAATGCCTCCCTAAAACTGGCATCATGGATCTGGGGGACTGAGTTTTCTCATGGGAAAAGCGCCATTGTTTGTATCAAGGCCACATACCTGGGAGTTGGACAGCCGTGATGCTGAAATTCCACATGGATCAAGATTCCTCGCAGACCCAAGCTGCCACCGACAAGTGACCTCTGCTGTTCTTTGCAGGGTCAAAACCCTCCTCCAAACTGACATAAGAAAGTAGGGGCAGAGTTCCCTTTCTCAGAGAAAAGGGACACTTTTTGTGTCCCAGCCCTAAGGCACTCTGCTCCCGGACGCCACCTGAAATTCCGTATGGATCAAAAGTCCTGGCTGACGCAAGCTGCCATCAACTAGAACTCTGGCTGCAATTGTGGGTCTAAATGCCTCCTAAAAACTGGCATCATGGATTTTGGAGACTGAGTTTTCTCTCACGTGGATAAGTGCCATCATTTGTATCGTAGGCCCCATGTCTGGGAATCAACTGCCGCCTCTTCAAATTCCGCATGGAGTAAGATCCCTCACAAACCCAAGCTACCACCAACAAGGACCCTGGCTGCCCTTGCAGGGCCAAAACCCTCCTCCAAACTGACATAAAGAAACTGGGGGGCAGAGTTCTCTTACTCGGAGAAAAGGGACACTTTTTGTGTCCTGGCCCTAAGGCACTGTGCTCCCGCACACAACCTGAAATTCCGTATGAATCAAGATTAGTCGCTGACGCAAGCTGCCATCAACCAGGACTCTGGTTGCATTTGTAGGGCTAAAAACCCCCACCAAACCGATATCATGAATCTCGGGGCCTAAGTTTTCTTTCACGTGGAAAAGTGCCATCATTTCTATCGCAGGCCCCCTGTCTGGGAGTCGACTTCCGCCTCTTCAAATTCCGCATGGAGCAAGATCCCTCACAGACCCAAGCAGCCACCGACAAGGACCCTGGCTGCCCTTGCAGGGCCAAAACCCTCCTCAAAACTGACATCAAGAAACTGGGGGGCAGAGTTCTCTTTCTCAGAGGAAACGGACACATTTTGTGTCCTGGCTCTAAGGCATTTTGCTCCCTGCTGACTCCTGAAAATTTGTATGGATCAAGATCCCTCACAGACCCAAGGTGCCACAATAAATAGCCGTGGCTGCCCTTGCAGGGCCAAAACCCTCCTCCAAACTGACATCAAGAAACTGGGGGGCAGACTTCTCTTTCTCAGAGAAAACGGACATTTTTTGTGTCCCGGCCCTAAGGCACTCTTGTCCCTACTGCCTCCTGAAATTCCGTATGGATCAAGATTCCTCGCAGACCCAAGCTGCAACCGACAAGGACCCTGGCTGCCCTTGCAAGGCCAAAACCCTCCTCCAAAATGACATCAAGAAACTGGGGGGCAGAGTTATTTGTCTCAGAGAAAACAGACACTTTTTGTGTCCCGGCACTAAGGCACTCTGCTCCCGGACGCCACCTGAATTTCCGTATGGATCAAGATTATTCGCTGACGCAAGCTGCCATCAACCAGGACTCTGGTTGCATTTGTAGGGCTAAAACCCTCCACCAAACCGACATCATGAATCTGGGGCCTAAGTTTTCTTTCACGTGGAAAAGTGCCATCATTTGTATCGCAGGCCCCCTGTCTGGGAGTCGACTGCAGCCTCTTCAAGTTCCGCATGGAGCAAGATCCCTCACAGACCCAAGCTGCCACCGACTAGGACCCTGGCTGCCCTTGCAGGGCCAAAAGCCTCCTCCAAACTGACATCAAGAAACTGGGGGGGCAGAGTTCTCTTTCTCAGAGAAAAGGGACACTTTTTGTGTCCCGGCCCTAAGGCACTCTGCTCCCTGCTGCCTCTTCAAATTCGGTATGGATCAAGATTCCTCGCAGACCCAAGCTGCCACCGACAAGGACCCTGGCTGCCCTTGCAGGGCCAAAACCCTCCTCCACTGACATCAAGAAACTGGGGGGCAGAGTTCTCTTTCCCAGAGAAACGGGACACTTTTTTGTGTCCCAGCCCTAAGGCACTGTGGCCCGGACGCCACCTGAAATTCCGTATGGATCAAGATTACTGGCAGACGCAAGCTGCCGTCAACTAGAACGCTGGCTGCCCTTGCAGGGCCAAAACCCTCCTCCAAACTGACATCAAGAAACTGGGGGGCAGAGTTCTCTTTCTCAGAGGAAAGGACACTTTTTGTGTCCCGACCCTAAGGCACTCTGCTCCCTGCTGCCTCTTCAAATTCCTTATGGATTAAGATTCCTTGCAGACCCAAGCAGCCACCGACAAGGACCCTGGCTGCCCTTGCAGGGCCAAAACCCTCCTCCAAATTGCATCAAGAAAGTGGGGGGCAGAGTTCTCTTTCTCAGAGAAAAGGGACACTTTTTGTGTCCCGGCCCTAAGGCACTTTGCTCCCGGACGCCACCTGAAATTCCGTATGGATCAAGATAACTGGCTGACGCAGATGGCCAGCAACAGACTTCTGGTTGCATTTGTAGGGCCAAAACCCTCCACCCAACCGACATCATGAATCTGGGGGCCTAATTTTTCTTTCACGTGGAAAAGTGCCATTATTTGTATCGTAGGCCCCCTGTCTGGGAGTCGACTGCCGCCTCTTCAAATTCCGCTCGGAGCAAGATCCCTCACAGACCCAAGCTGCCACCGACTAGGACCCTGGCTGCCCTTGAAGGGCCAAAACCCTCCTCCAAACTGACATCAAGATAGTGTGGCGCAGAGTTCTCTTTCTCAGAGAAAAGGGACACTTTTTGTTTCTCGTCCCTAAGTCACTGTGCTTCCTGCTGCCTCCTGAAATTCCGTATGGATCAAGATTCCTCGCTGAGGAAAGATCCCATGAACTAGGACTCTGGTTGCATTTGTAGGGCCAAAACCCTCCTCCAAACTGACATCAAGAAAGTGGGGGGCAGAGTTCTCTTTCTCAGAGAAAAGGGACACTTTTGTGTCACGGCCCTAAGGCACTGTGCTCCCGGATGCCTCCTGAAATTCCGCATGGATTAAGATTCCTCGCAGACCCAAGCTGCCACCGACAAGGACCCTGGCTGCCCTTGCAGGGCCAAAACCCTCCTCCAAACTGACATCAAGAAACTGGGGGGCAGACTTCTCTTTCTCAGAGGAAAGGGACACTTTTTGTTTCTCGGCCCTACGGCACTGTGCTCCCTGCTGCCTCCTGAAATTCCGTATGGATCAAGATTCCTCGCAGACCCAAGCTACAACCAACAGGGACCCTGGCTGCCATTGCAGGGCTAAAACCCTCCTCCAAACTGACATCAAGAAACTGGGGGGCAGAGTTCTCTTTCTCAGAGAAAAGGGACACGATTTGTGTCCCGGCCCTGAGGCACTCTGCTCCCGGACGCCACCTGAAATTACGTATGGATTAAGACTATTCGCTGACGCAAGATGCCATCAACCAGGACTCTGGTTGCATTTGTAGGGCTAAAACCCTCCACCAAACCGACATTATGAATCTGGGGGCCTAAGTTTTCTTTCACGCGAAAAAGTGCCATCATTTGTATCGTAGGCCCCCTGTCTGGGAGTCGACTGCCGCCTCTTCAAATTCCGCATGGAGCAAGATCCCTCACAGACCCAAGCTACCACCGCGAAGGACCCTGGCTGCCCTTGCAGGGCCAAAACCCTCCTCCAAACTGACATCAAGAAAGTGGGGCGCAGAGTTCTCTTTCTCAGAGAAAAGGGACACTTTTTGTTTCTCGTCCCTAAGTCACTGTGCTTCCTGCTGCCTCCTGAAATTCCGTATGGATCAAGATTCCTCGCTGAGGAAAGATCCCATGAACTAGGACTATGGTTGCATTTGTAGGGCCAAAAACCTCCTCGAAACTGACATCAAGAAACTGGGGGGCAGAGGTCTTTTTCTCAAAGAAAAGGGACAGTTTTTGTGTCCCGGCCTTAAGGCACTCTGCTCCCTACTGCCTCCTGAAATTCCGTATGGATCAAGATTCCTCGCAGACCCAAGCTGCCACCGACAAGGACACTGGCTGCCCTTGCAGGGCCAAAACACCCCTCCAAACTGACATCAAGAAACTGGGGGGCAGAGTTCTCTTTCTCAAAGAAAAGGGACACTTTTTGTGTCACGGCCCTAAGGCACTGTGCTCCCGGACGCCACCTGAAATTCTGTATGGATCAAGATTATTCGCTGACGCAAGCTGCCATCAACCAGGACTCTGGTTGCATTTGTAGGGCTAAAACCCTCCACCAAACAGACATCATGAATCTGGGGCCCTAAGTTTTCTTTCACGTGGAAAAGCGCCATCATTTCTATCGCAGGCCCCCTGTCTGGGAGTCGACTGCCGCCTTTTCAAATTCCGCAAGGAGCAAGATCCCTCACAGACCAAGGATGCCACCGACTAGGACCCTGTCTGCCCTTGCAGGGCCAAAACCCTCCTCCAAACTGACATCAAGAAACTGGGGGGCAGAGTTCTCTTTCTCAGAGAAAAGGGACAATTTTTGTGTCCCGGCCCTAAGGCACTCTGCTCCTTGCATCCTCCTGAAAGTCCGTATGGATCAAGATTACACGCAGACCCAAGCTGCCACAGACAGGGACCCTGGCTACACTTGCAGGGCCAAAACCCTCCTCCAAACTGACATCAAGAAACTGGGGAGCAGAGTTCTCTTTCTCAGAGAAAACGGACACTTTTTGTATACTGGCCCTAAGGCACTGTGCTCCCGGACGCCACCTGAAATTCCGTATGGATCAAGATTATTCGCTGATGCAAGCTGCCATTAACCAGGACTCTGTCTGCATTTGTAGGGCTAAAACCCCCCACCAAACCGATATCATGAATCTGGGGGCCTAAGTTTTCTTTCACGTGGAAAAGTGCCATCATTTGTATCGTAGGCCCCCTGTCTGGGAGTCGACTTCCGCCTCTTCAAATTCCGCATGGAGCAAGATCCCTCACAGACCCAAGCTTCCACCGACTAGGACCCTGGCTGCCCTTGCAAGGCCAAAACCCTCCTCCAAACTGACATCAAGAAACTGGGGGGCAGACTTCCCTTTCTCAGAGAAAAGGGACACTTTTTGTGTCCCGGCCCTAAGGCACTCTGCTCCCTGCATCCTCCTGAAATTCTGTATGGATCAAGATTCCTCGCAGACCCAAGCTGCCACAGACAGGGACCGTGGCTACCCTTGCAGGGCCAAAACCCTCCTCCAAACTGACATCAAGAAACTGGGCGGCAGAGTCTCTTTCTCAGAGAAAACGGACACTTTTTGTGTCCCGGCCCTAAGGCACTCTGCTCCCTGCTGCCTCCTGAAATTCCGGATGGATCAAGATATTCGCTGAACGCAAGATGCCATCAACCAGACTCATGTGGCATTGCTAGGCCAAAAAACCCTCCACCAAACCGATATCATGAATCTGGGGGCCTAAGTTTTCTTTCACGTGGATAAGTGCCATCATATGTATCGTAGGCCCCCTGTCTGGGAGTCGACTGCCACCTCCTCAAATTCCGCATGGAGCAAGATCCCTCACAGACCCAAGCTTCCACCGAGTAGGACCCTGGCTGCCCTTGCAAGGCCAAAACCCTCCTCCAAACTGACATCAAGAAACTGGGGGGCAGACTTCCCTTTCTCAGAGAAAAGGGACACTTTTTGTGTCCCGGCCCTAAGGCACTCTGCTCCCTGCTGCCTTCTGAAAATTCTGTATGGATCAAGATTCCTCGCAGACCCAAGCTGCCACAATAAGAGCCCTGGCTGCCCTTGCAGGGCCAAACCCTCCTCCAAACTGACATCAAGAAACTGGGGGGCAGAGTTCTCTTTCTCAGAGAAAAGGGACACTTTTTGTTTCTCGGCCCTAAGGCACTGTGCTCCCTGCTGCCTCCTGAAATTCCGTATGGATCAAGATTCCTTGCTGAGGCAAGATGCCATCAATAAGGACTCTGGTTGCATTTGTAGGGCCAAAACCCTCCTCCAAACTGACATCAAGAAACTGGGGGGCAGAGTTCTCTTTCTCAGAGAAAAAGGAACACTGTTGCGTTCCCTGCTTCAGTCCCACCCTGGTACCGGCAGCGGAGTCCTAGCCCTATCCTAGGATGCCGTTCGCCCTCGGGAAGGCACCCTCGGAGTGCTGACTATGAGCACAGCTGGCCCGCGTTCGGTCCGGGGAGATGTTGCCCCCGGAGCGTGGTGAAACAGCAAAGAACTACCAGAGAAGGAGGTCTCTTGGTATGTGATTTCGGTAGGTTTATTGCCTCCAAAGGGAGCACATGGACCAAGAGCCCAGAGCAGCTTATTACATCGGTATTTAAGGGAGGAACAACACCCAATAGGATGAGGGCAGGGGACAATACAGGGGAGGGGCTGGGGTACATGATCAAATTGGGTTTAGGGAGGGGAGGGGAACAGAGAGAACAACGAATGAACTATGGAGTGACAGGGAATTTCCCAGAGCGGGAATACATAACAGACAAGTCCAGTAACCAATAGCAGGAGCTTGGGTCCGTGGATTGGTGGTCCAACTGCTGCCCTGGGAGCTCCGGGGGGAAACCCTCTGTCCGTGGAACCTGTCCGGAAGTCCTCTGGTTCCGAACCACCGCAACATCTCCCCCTGTCTTTTTACTTAAAGAAAGTGATTTGTTAGTACAATGAAGATAATCACTAAAATCCAAAGCAAAGTCTTGAAAATCTGCAAATAAACAAACAAACATTGTTAAATCATTGTCTCTCTACAGGACTGGGAATGATTGGGGTATGGGAGTTACACGGGGTAGGTTTCAGGAGAGTTTAAGGGGAAGATATCAAGAAGAAGGGTCTCAGTGATTTTTCTTGATGACTGTCGAAGTTTGGAGTTTTCTTTTTCCTTCTCTTCCACGCTGATCTCTGTGGAGCAGCGTCTGTTGGTGGATGCGACTGGATCTGCTCGGGTGGATGTGTTGGGTGGAGAGTTGTGATGCCTACTAACTTCAGCCATCGTGGTTCAAGTGACTGGTCATCTGGGATCACCTCTGATGGGGTCTCCAGTGGCATGGGTGGTGATTGAGAGCAGGACACAGTGGATTCAGCTTTTAATTTCTTTGAGGAGCACGGTGCCGATCCGTTTCCCGAATGGGATGGAGCATGTGGTGTCCAGGAGCCTGTGGAAGACTTAGGTGGAGTGTGATTAGAACTGTTCAGCAGGCTTTGAAGCTGCTGCTTCCATATCTTTTCCCACACCCAATACTGAACCTTAACTAAAATGCCTGTCAGGATTGTTTTTATGTCAGATGGGACCAGCACACCTTCAATGTGAGGAGAATCTCTCCCAAGCTCTCTCTCCACCTTGCAAGGCTCTCGCAAGGCTGCAGGTGACTGTGATTCCCATCGTGGGTTGTTACCCTGAGGGCTGTGCACACCTGATGCCACTGCAGGGTCTGGCTGACCGGCTGTATCACAGGCTTCAGCCTCTCCACTTTTCGGCCCCCAATCCCGGGGTGTGAACAAGGGAGCGTGGGGATCTGGAAGTGGGCGGTGGTCAGGGGTGGGACTGCAGTTGATATGAGCAGTCCAGGCGCGGGGTGGGGCGGGGATCTCCCTCGGGCTGGGGCAGGGACCTCCGGCGCGAGGGGAGGGACCCGACGCGAAGACATCATCGGCCGCGGGGGGGGAACCCGATGCGAAGACATCATCGGCCGCGGGGGGGGAACCCGACGCGGGGCCAATCGACACGAAGGGGAAGGAGCCGTGGGAGGGGTTGGGACGATTCGCGGGCTTTCGGCGTGAGGCTGCGCAGTTGGCGCACGGGTGTAGGCACGGCGCCACGAGGCCGCCGCCATCTTTAAACTCGGAACAATGGGGGAGCGCAGCCGGCGCGAGTTTGGCTGTGGGCGGGGAAGAGGGAGTGGGAAAAGGGGAATTAGGAACGTGGGGTGGGTGAGTCGGGGATTTCGAACTTTCAGGACAATTACGCAAAGTATAACAAATTACAATCAACAACGGGAAAAATTTTCAGACAGAAACATCACCCCCTCTCTCCACTGCCTCTAAACGTTTTTCTACTAACTCCCAAAAACTCAGAGTTTTAACAGAAGAAGCAGAAGCAAGAGGGACATAGGAAAAGATCCATTTAACAAAACGTTTCCAAGCCTTCTTATTAGCATTCCCGTTTTTTAACTTTAGGGTCTCTTTAACTTGGACATAAAACTCCTGCTCTATTCGGGACAGCTTAATACCCATTGTCTCCGAATAAAGCCTCCTTGCTCTTTTTATACGGTACAAAACTCTCCCTCGAGCCTGATTCCCGCTGCTTATCGCGGATTAGACCTCACCGTCTGCGCTCGGTTCTCGGTGGCTTTCCCGCCGCTATCACGGGCACCGAGCTTCGCCGCCGCGCGCGGATCCTGGTCCTTTCCCACCGCGCCTCGCAGCCGCCAAACCTCACCGCTCCGTGCGGGTCTTGGGTCCTCGATCCCGGCTTCAGTTGCCGTCACCGGCTCCGGAGGGAGAAACATCCAAAAGAGCAAGGGTCTCTGGTCTCGTCAGTTCGCTCAGCTAGCGTACACACTTCAGACGCTCCAGAACGGTTGCTGACGGCCCCTGCCAGCCCCCCGCGAAAACGCGGAAGTTCTCGCTAGGGGAGCGACGTCCCGAAGGCGCAGTCCGGACCGCTGCTGCGTATCCAGGTCGCTCGCAGGGAACCCCGAGAGGTCGGAGTCTCTGTTCGGTGCGCCACTTGTTGCGTTCCCTGCTTCAGTCCCACCCTGGTACCGGCGGCGGAGTCCTGGCCCTATCCTAGGATGCCGTTCGCCCTCGGGAAGGCACCCTCGGAGTGCTGACTATGAGCACAGCTGGCCCGCGTTCGGTCCGGGGAGATGTTGCCCCCGGAGCGTGGTGAAACAGCAAAGAACTACCAGAGAAGGAGGTCTCTTGGTATGTGATTTCGGTAGGTTTATTGCCTCCAAAGGGAGCACATGGACCAAGAGCCCAGAGCAGCTTATTACGTCGGTATTTAAGGGAGGAACAACACCCAATAGGATGAGGGCAGGGGACAATATAGGGGAGGGGCTGGGGTACATGATCAAATGGGGTTTAGGGAGGGGAGGGGAACAGAGAGAACAACGAATGAACTATGGAGTGACGGAATTTCCCAGAGCGGGAATACATAACAGACAAGTCCAGTAACCAATAGCAGGAGCTTGGGGTCCATGGATTGGTGGTCCAACTGCTGCCCCTGGGAGCTTTGGGGGGAAACCCTCTGTCCGTGGAACCTGTCCGGAAGTCCTCTGGTTCCGAACCACC